>JANUWF010002952.1:0-116591 GCA_026120185.1 Voacanga thouarsii | reverse complement strand
TATTTTGTGATAATTTTATTTTATTTTACTCTTAAAATTTAAAATAATATACAAAATACCTTTTCAAGAATAAAATCTCAAATATAAAGGAATATGACTAGTTATTGAACAAAATGTATCACAAATGAGCCTCAAATAACTAGAAAAAATATGACTAATTTAGCCCCTATCATATTTCTCCACACTTAACTCTTTGCTTGTCCTCAAGCAAAGTATCAATGACAAGTAGGAAAACACAATGTTTCATTAATTACTCAATTAATTTCAAAACAATATCTTTAACGCTTTCTTCATTCAAGAACATAAAATACATGCTACTATATCTTTCACAACAAATGCAAGACTTGTGTAAGTGATAAATGACTTAGTAGAACCATCTCAATACTTAACAATATTCTCAAACCTTTGGAAAGAATTTAGCTCAAAAAGAATATATATTCCATAGGCTTACTTTTCATACACTCTCTCCACTAATCCGAGACATATCATGATTCTACTTAGATCAAGTAGGATTTTCAAGCTTGTAATGTAAGGTTAAATGCTTGTAATATAGCTTATCAAACGAAGGATATAGGAAAATTAAATAGCAAAGAAGCTGAGAGTTCACAAGAAAATGATAAACAAAGTGTATCAATAATTTTCAACTCTTCTTGCTCTCCTATTCCAAAGAATCAATCAAACCATAACCTTATTTAGTAATTCCTGTGCACTTCAAGCAAATCCTGCATTTTTCTTTTTTTTTTTTCTTCCTTCAATTCTTTATTCCTTTCACAAGATCACTCAAATTTCCAGCAATGGTGTCAAGTACTTTATATGAACTTACCTTTTACAGCTCAATCACCATTCCTTTTGTAATCTTTTCTTTTTTTTTTCTCTCACTTTTCAACTCAATTTTTTTCACTCTTCTTTCCACTCTTACTGCTGCTTTTCTTTTCTTTCTCAGTTTCTTTCTTTTTCATCTTTTCTAGCAGCTGTTTCTTTTTCTTCTTTCTTATCATTCCTTTCTTCCTTTTTCCAGCTCAACTTAGTATTGATCCATGACCGAAAGTAACAAGTCATGATCTTCACATTCCTTTTCCCAGCATTCTTTTTCACATTCTCCTACATAGACTTCCATCCATCAAGAGCATAAAGATTTGGAAAATTAGTCAAACTTTCAAAAACAAGTAATGGACAAAATATTGTGATGGGGTTTAAAGAAAGAAATCAACAATTTAGGCTCAAAATAGGCACTAGGGATAATATAAAAATAAGTAGGCTTGAAAAGCACAAACTATCCAAAAAAGGCCTATTACCATCATCCCTAAGTTAAATCATGAATGTCTTTCTTATTTCGCCTCGAAAGATATTCAAGTAAGTTCTAGAATGCTCTATGAATTTTAGTTGAAAAACAGGTTTAAGAACAATGTGAAGCACTTGATCAAGAACTACTTAGTCCATGTGAGTGCAAAAAGTCATACATAAGCCATAAATGATCTAGAACATATGCTCTATAATCCATCATAAAGATATGCATTAAAAATATAGCTTGAAATCGCAAAGAAAATCAGAAAAATTTTGAAAATTTAAACTCAAAAATTTGCTCCCAAGAAGGCAAAAAGTATTTGTATAGAAGATTTGTCAATCAAATCACTCCCCCACACTTAAACTGGACATTGGCCTCAATGGCCAATTAAATATAACAAGGAATAAACAGTGCCATGGGACCAAAAATATAAGAAGAAGGGATAAGAAAGAAAATACTTCCATTTCAAATTAGCCTCAAAAGTTCCAATCTTTTAAATCTTTAAATTTTCAAATTTTCAAAGATATTAAATTTTAAATTTTCTCCAAGATGATTTTTGTTTCAATTGATTATCATTTTTTCCAATTCCAAAGTAACTCCACAACAAGAAAACATCAAGATAATTGATGAAAGTTTGGACCAAGAATATCACCAAACTACTCCCCCACACTTAAACTAGACATTGTCCTCAATGGCAAAAAATAAACACAATAAAGCATCTCCAATGGGACCAAAATTAAAAAGGAGTAGAAAGTTTAAGCAATACTCCCGAAGTGTAGATTAGCTCCAAGATATGTGAAGTTCATTCTTCATGAAGTTGGAAGAATAATCGCTCGTGAAATCAACCTACAAATAGAAAGATTAACATACAAGTAAAAGCATAAAGAGCAATTGAAACAAAAAATAAAAATCAAGGGAGATGAAAGATAGAAAGTCAAAGCCTTGAAGTCCCCCTCGAAGTAGAGTCTTTCTTATCTCCAAATTGTCCAAGAAAATACCAAATAGACCATCACAACCGCCAAAGGCTCACAAGATCCTCCTTGTCTCACACTTTGCAATTGGTGCTCTTTTCAGTAAAGAACATTTTCAAACTTTTGATTCTCAAGAAACACAAGACAAGGAGAATTCCCAACGTAGATAGCAAAAGTACAATGCCAACCAATTTTAATCAACACAGCAAAATACCACAAGAAGGTTCAAGATTTCCAAATTTGCAAAAATTCCAGAAAAATACATGGCAAATGTGTAGAAGCAATCACAAGACTTACAATTCATTCTATGCATTTTTCTACCACAAAATAAACTCAACAAAGATGTGTCCACGTCTAGTAAATTTTTCCCTCAAAAACACATATGCATAATACCAAGAAATTCAAGAGGATAAAATCAAGAAAGTTTTGCACCGCTATGTTCCCCAATATATAAGTTTTAATTTTTTTTTTAATCCATGGGGGAGAATGTATAGAAGAGAAAAATAATAGGAAGAAGAAGAAAGGGAAAACGAAGATGAAGGGAAGAAATATCATTCTAGGGGAATAGGAAAAAAATAATAAAATAAAATAAAATAATAAATCAAAGAAAAAAAAATAGAAGAACAAGACAGAGAAGAAAAACAAACAAGAAAATCAAAGAAAAAGAAAACAAGAAAGATAAAACAAATGAAGAAAAAAATTTGGGAAGAAAAGTAAAAAGGGTAAGGGGACAAACGAAAAAAACACAAAAAGAAAAAAGATTTTTTTTTTAAAGATAGCTTCCAGAACGGATCCGGCGCCAGTTCCAGTCCTCAGCCGGCGCCAGTTGCATTCTATCCGGGATCCTTTTTTAAAATTTTTTAATTTTCTTTAACTTATTTTTTTTCTTTCTAAATACTATCCTAGTTGAATGCATGACCACAATACATGTAAAACAAGAACTCCTAAATTAAACTAAAATTAAAAATTGTAAATAAGAAACAAATAAGAACAGAAAATAGTTCATCTCTAATATCGTGTTAGCAAAAGTCCAAACTTGAAAATAAGAAGAGTTAGTTTTGACTCAAAATTATAGATGTAAAAATCAACAAATTGAAAATATCATGATTACACATATTCCACATTAATATTGGGTTAGTAAAATTAAATACTAAATATAAAATAAATACAAACATATAAAGACAAATTAGTTCTTATGAACATGTATATACCTATTTACATATTTACAACATATAGTGAAATTAAAACACAATTATACAAACAACAAAATATGGCACTTTTTTTGCCAAAAGAACAATTGTACAAATTTACATATTTACATATTTACCTATATACATATTTACATATTCACATGGTTAAATCGACAAAATCCAAGCTTTCATGCTAGTGTTCCCCGGCAACGGCGCCAAAAACTTGATGTGTCTGGACTTGGGTATAAAAATCATACAAAAACTAAGCACATTCCCAATCAAGTTTAAATTAAAACGTTCAACCCAAATTACACATTTGAGCAAGCGTACTCATCATTAACAGAGCATAGGATTCAAATGAGTGTCGATCCTCAAGGAATAAGTAGACATTAATCATTCTTCTTTCATTGTTTAACCGACTCAGCACAGTAAAAATAAAATAAAATAAAATAAAATAAAATAAAAATATATACATGTCAAGGATGAAGACGTATGTAATTCAAACTATTGTTTAGACAAACATGATCCTAGAGAACTCTACCATTATCATAACAAATTATTCCCTTGGCATCACGAAGGATTAAGATAGACTCATTTCTTTTTCAATCTATGAATCCCTATCTCCTAGGTAATTTAGTATCACATGTTCTGTCTCAACCAGTTTTACCCAAAAGATGCATTAAACACAATCCTTGATTAAATTTCCATATTCTGGCAAACATAAAACATGAAATTAACCAATGAATCTATATTCTGGCAGACATCAATTAAACTTTAACTACTTTTTTCTTAGCAATTAACCCCTTTTTCAAGCAAGTTAAGAGACAACAAATACGAAATTAATAAATTGAAACCACCACTAACCTCTTTTTCAAGCAAGTTAACGGAAAGAAACAACCAATTAATCTCGTAATTAGCACAAGTAATTAAATGCCAAGAAAACAATCAATTAATCTAAAGATCAAATAACTCCAAAACTCATGAATATCTAAAACAATGTCAAATTACAATAAAACAATTAACATATCATTGTTTAAGAAAAAGAAAACAAAATAAAAGAAAGCACACTCATAGACAAACCTCCTTCATCTTCCTTTGAAGACCTTCTTGCACAACCCTCCTTGAACTCTTTATTTCCAGAAAATATTAGTGATGCACTCTAAAATGTATTTAAGTCTCTACATTGTGTACTGCCTTTTCTAGAGTAAATTAGCCTTTATTTATAGGCTCATAAATTTCTAAAAGAGTCCTAAATAAAGAAGAAGTAATTGCCTAAAAATAATCCAAAACTGAAAAAGAGTTATAAAAGCTAAAATAAAAATCTAAGAAAAACTAAATAAAAAACACTAAGGAAACCGTCTTTGACTTTTGAGAATTGGAAACCAATTTTGACTTCAATTTGAAATCTTGATTTTCGGCTGTTGTCTTCTTGTCATTTTCTGTTGAAGATTGTAGAATTCGGCTTCCAATCAAGCCGTGTGAAATCTGCTTGAAGCCACCGAAAATCTGCTGACATTCTTTGTTTGCTGTCGGCTCCTGCTTTTTGTTCATGCTCAGCCACCGAAGCTGCTTCTTCTTCTTTTGTTTTGCATTTATCTTTTGCAGCCCCCTTTTGTTGACTTTGCTTTGCATTGGCCCCACCGAAACTGTTTCTTTCTTTTCTTTTGCTTTTGTTGTCCGAAATTCCTTTGATGCTTCTTATCTTGCTATCGGCTCAAGTGATGAAGCCACCGACCAAAATTCCTTCAATTGTAGCAGCCTTTGTTGACTTCCAATTTCGGTTGTTTCCCTATTTTTTCAGTGGAAGGCCGGCGCCGACTGTCGTTCTCAGATTGGCATCACCTTCATTCTATTTTGTGATAATTTTATTTTATTTTACTGTTAAAATTTGAAATAATATACAAAATACCTTTCCAATGATAAAATCTGAAATATAAAGAAATATGATTAGTTATTGAATAAAATGTATCACAAAATAGCCTCAAATAACTATGAAAAATATGACTAATTTAGCCCTTATCAACCGTAGAAGAAGATGATTTTGACTACTTTAGTTTTGTTGGACATACCTTTAATTTTCGTTTGTTTTCATTCATTTGGCTTTTTTTTTTTTAGACTGCAGTCTTTTCATGATTTCATGTATTATGTATTATTTTCTTCCATTAAATTCAATTAAAAAAATAATTTTTGGATTAGCAAGAGTTGACCAAGCATGGGCCCGAACTTTGGCCCGGGTGCTGGGCCAGCACGGCCTGACAGCAACGTGGGGCAGAACAGGCCCAACGCCAGTCCTAATTGGCCATAAGCACACTCACGGCCATTATTGGCCATTTTTTTTCAAAACAATCTCATCTCCCTCGTTTTTTCTCTCAACCTATTGCTAGGTTCACCTCCGAAATAGTGCCGGGTCACTTCCTAAACCTCCAAAACACCTCCCAAACATAAAATCTTCAATTTGTTCTTATAGTTTTGGATTAAAACTAGGAAAAATCCAATATTTTCTTCCAAAATCCATTTTTCAATCCTTCCATTTGGTGCACGATTTCTTCAATCTTTTTGCATAGGATTATTGCCTATACATTGAAGATAATTGTGGTATGATTTTTTTGACACTTTCTACATTTTAATTTCTTCTATGGAATTTTAGCTATTTTTCTATGCATTTTTGGGCAAAAAAATTCTTGGATATTTTTTGTTGAATGATTTGACTCCCAATATTGCTTTCTTTGAGATTTCATTAGCATGGGAATATAATTGACAATGATATATGATCGTTGCCATTAATGATTTACATTTTTTTGGAACCTCTTGAGCATGCCTTCTTTAGGTGTAACTTTGAGTTTGCTTAGATATTGGATAATTGTTCATGACTAACGTAGCATTAGGATCATGTAGCTTTACATTGTTAGTTGGTGTCCATTGAGCATTATAATTTGATCATAATTATTGATATTATGTTTGTTATTGGATAATGGCTAAATTTCTTGCAGTTTTATTGGAGGAGATTGTGTGATATTGTGTTGTCTACCTTATGGTGTTTGAGGTGCTGGCTGTGTTGGAAGTTCTGGTGATAGTAGTGAAAGAAAAGAGGAGTGAAAAGAAAAGAAAGATCACAAAAGGAATGGTGATTGAGTTGTAAAAGTTAAGTTCATATCAATTCATGGACACCAGTGCTGAAAATATGAGTAATCTTGTGAAAAATAGAGAATAGTTGAAGAAGGAAGGGAAAAGATGAGAAAAACAAAGGAAAAAGAAAGAAAAAAAAAGCAAGATTTGCTTGAGTTGAATTGTCATTGCTAAACAAGGTTATGACGTTTGATTGATTTTGGGATAGGAGAGCAAGAAGAGTTTGGAAATTATTGATACATTTTGTTTATTCTTTTCTTGCGAACTCTCAGTTTATTTGATATTTGATTCTCCTATATCATTCATTTGATAAGAGACATTACAACCCTTTAGCCTTACATTACAAGCTTGAAAAGTCCTACTTGACTTAAGTAGAATCATGATATGTCTCGAATTAGTGGAGAGAGTGTTTGAAAAGTAAGCTTATGGAATGCATATTCTTTTTGAACTAAATTCTTTCCGATGGTTTAGAATATTGTTAAGTATTGTGATAGGTTCTACTAAGTTACTATTCACTTACACAAGTCATGCATTTGTTGTGAAAGATGTAGTAGCATGTGTTTTATGTTCTTGAATGAAGATAGCATTGAAGATATTGGTTTGAAATTGATTAAGTGATTGATGAAACCTTGTGTTTTCCTACTTGTCTTTGATACGTTACTTAAGGACAAGCAAAGAGCTAAGTGTGGGGGAATGTGATAGGGTCTAAATTAGTCATGTTTTTCTTAGTTATTTGTGGTTTTTTTGTGATACATTTTGTTCAATAGCTAGTCATATTCCTTCATATTTGGAATTTTATCCTTAGAAAGGTATTTTGTTCATTATTTCAGATTTTTAGGGTAAAACGAAGCAAAAATGTCGGAAAACAAAACTAAGGCGGCACCGGACGGGGCAGTTGAACCGGCGCCGGCCACATACTGATTACACAAACTTCGAGACGACGAAAAATTGTTGAAACAAGGCGGAACAGAACCAAACTGGCGCCGGCTCCAGTAGCTTAGGCGGCGCCGGCTACACACTGGACTATATTGTGCTGAATTCGAGGAAAAATCGACGAACAACAGAAGAAACAGAACATAACTGGCGCCGGCTCCAGAAGCCTAGGCGGCGCCGGCTGTGCTCTGAAGATCAGGCAGGACTTTGATTTTTCTACGCAGCTTTTGGTATTTTGTGGAATTTTAGTATCTTTCTACTTCTACTCAGCCAAGAACATTACACCAACGAGTTTAGGCACTTCCCAAGCCTATGAATAGATAGAAAACACAAGGGAAAAAGGGAGAAATCATTAATTATCATAGAAAATCACTAAAATCATAGGAGGAATTTTTCAATTCAAGGAGAGTTGTGCAAAAAGGTCTCCAAAGGCAGAAGAAGGAGGCTTGTCTATTAGTGCTTTCTTTTACTTTGTTTTCTTTTTCTTGAACAATGATATGTTAATTGTTTTATTGTAATTTGACATTGTTTTAGATATTCATGATTTTTAGAGTTATTTGAGCTTTTGATTAGTTGATTATTCTTCTTGGTATTTAATTACTTGGGTTGATTACGCGATTAATTGGTTGTTTCTGTCCGTTAAGTTACTTGGAAAATGGGTTGATGGTGGTCTCAATTCATCAGTTTCATATTTGTTGTCTCTTAACTTTCTTAGAAAAGGGGTTAATTGCAAAGAACAAGGTAATTAAAGGTTAATTGATGTCTGTCAGGAATGGATTCATTGGTTAATTTCATGTTTTAAATTTGCCAGGAATGAAAATTTAATCAAAGGATTATGTTTAATGCATCTTTTGGGTAAGACTGGTTGAGACAAGAATGTGATGCTAAGTTATCTAGAAGATAGGGATTCATGGATTGGAAATGAAGTGAGTCTATATTAATCCTTCATGATGCCAAGAGAATAATTAGTTATGATAATGATTAGGTACTTTAAGGTCATGTTTGTCAGAATGATGGTTTGAGTTACATAATTCTCCATCATTGACATGTATATATTTATTTTATTTTATTTTATTTTTCTTTTTATTTCTTTTTCACTTTATCATGTCAGTTAAACAATGAAAGAAAAAAGATTAGTGTCTACTTATTCCTGGAGGATCGACACTCGTTTGAACCCTATGCTCTGTTAATGATGAGTACGCTTGCTCATATGTGTAATTTGGGGTTAACATTTTAATTTAAACTTGATTGGGAATGTGCTTATTTTTATATGATTTTTATACCCAAATCCAAACACATCAATTGTTTCTTCCTAGTCAACTCCATCCTCCTATCACTTGGAGATGAGGGCAATTGAAACTTTTATGCCCTTTCTTCCTATAGTTAAAGCATATAAAAGAGGGTTGTCTTCTAATTGGGTCTCCCCTCCTCTGCATCTTTCCTTTCTTCTGCCATCGAGGTCTTCTAAATCTTTTCTGACTTATACCCCGAAATTCACTTTGATTTCTCCTACTCATATTCTCATTTATGCCAACATTGTTATTGGCTCCAGTAGTAGTTTCAGCCATCCATTGAATGGTATCAGCCATTTTCTAGAAGGTTTAGAATATAAAATAATCTAAATTCACAAGGTGAAAACCTTCCGCATGTGACTATTCCACCATTAGCTCAAGATTTTATTAAATAGTTCACGATGATCATCCAAATGTTCATTTAGGAGACATCTGTATAGTTCATACAATTTTGCTGATAAAACGATATAACATAACTTGAGAGTAGGCACAAAAGAGCTATAGTACATATAGTAGGATCATAACATATATTCATTCTCATCAAACATAAGGCCAACATAAAATTCGTGTGCCGAGCACACGGTCATATAGACTGGCCGGATTGAACATATCCTACTACACATATCCACATCTCATCCTCTTGCTCATCATCATCACTATCTGAAACGAGATGTTCTAAATTAGTAGGAATTGTATAGGATTCAGCTGTATTGAATCATTCACCTTCATCCGTATCAAGGTGTAACCAGGCCAATATGTCTTAGTATATTTCCAATTCTTCCTCGAACTCTTCGACCACAGGTACCTTCACATCGAGTACCTCCTGATCTCTTCCTATCTCAACATCCTTGAATTAAAACATCTCATCTTTTAATATTCCCGAAGTATCCCCGCCAAATTATTTCTTAATATCCTCAAACAATACTATACTATTGGGTACACTATCATCCTCATCAATATCCTGATGGTGTGTTGCAATATCGCCATCAATTTCATCAAAATCGCCACCCATCTCCTTATATAGTGACGATGTCCTCTCGGGATTAGGTGTCCTTTCTAGACTCGTAAATAAGATAATGCCTGCCAGGCACTACAGGGTCAAACGCACTTTTGATGAGACAGGGTGTATGTAGGCGGCCAGGGCTATATTCTATCCAAATGAAACATTCTGGCACACCAGCTCGGTGGATAATCCTAATCCTCTAAGAACTTTTCACACCTTATCGCTATACTTCTCCATTGGGCACTTGCTCTTATCACTCCTATCCGTCATACCTCCATAATGAAAGAGTTCTATCAATCTCTATGACGATACCACAGTTTTATAAAACTAGGCTCTGATACCAATTGTAACACCCCTACTAAAGGTAACAACAGAAGCATATCAACACCTGGTGTCGCCCCATCCAGTTACCCAGATAAGGGGTCTTTATAATGAAAAAAAACCAACAGAGTATGTAAGGTCTAGATCCATACAACAACCCATTCTGATGGTCACGTACAAATATATAGTAAAGAATCTCATACATGAAAATTTCCATTCAACATCAGTAATAAAGTACATTAACCAAAAGGGAAACGTCCAGACCTATTATGCTGTCATTATGGTATCGTCCTCTATCCGTAGGTCCGCTCAACTCCGGATCCTACAAAAAGATAAGATAAAAGACACATGTGAGTGAAAAATCACCCGGTGAGTCCCCATGTGTGCTAGTGCTTTATCAAAGAGGTAGAACACACAAAGCTTTTTGAGAAATAGCATATCATTTGTTCATCAGAAATGATTACAAAACTCTTTAACAAAGAGTTTATTCAGACCTCAATCATTTTTGAAAAACTGTATTTCAATTTTCAAATCATTGCCCTGGTTTTCAAATCACAGGCACTTCTCAAACAGAAGGTCGGCTTGTGTCCAATCTACACGTAAGTCCCGCAGTTCTTGCCTTCGACGCCATATATCCTTGTACTAAGATCGCAGCCTTCAGTACTCAACCGTGCGTTGCCAGAATAAGTACACCGCAGTGTACTTTTGCCCAGGTATACCGCAGCAAACCTGTATCCCGTGTACCATAGCACAAGCTTGCCACCATAAGTTAGGGGTCCCAATCCTGACGTCAATCACCATCGAGGCGGCAAGGGAGTCAAACGCCCCGAGTATTCCCATCCTTATTCCAGCGAATGACTCAAATCTAGAAACTTCCACAGACGCAGCAATTGCCAGGCGCTAAACGGCTAGCCAGGACGACTCATCTCAATGTCCTGTCGCCCTGTTTGGAGTAAGATAATCCCCAGAACTGGTCGGACTACTTGGGGTTGTCTATCTCTAACATGAGCTAGTACAAAGATCAAATTCCTTGCTGAGTACTCAACGTTAATAATACTAACCCCGTCTGATTGATTAGGCCAGAGGGTTATCTAATCCTGTAGAATTTTCAAATCAAAAAAGTTTTGGGGAAAAATAACATTTTCCAAAATTTGATTCCACTGACTCGCAAGTCAGATTATCATTCACATAGGATTCGCAGAGCTAATCAATTCGTTCTATGGCATATCAGGCCAATAAAATAATTCCAGGGATCAGAAGGTCATTTTCCAAAAGTCAATCTCATCACGAGAGATCATTTTCCAAAATCATGTTAAAATAGGATAAAGAGTTTTGTTCACATATCAAAACATGTTTCCAAGAGTATCCGGGTCATTTTCCCCGTACTTGATCACAAAAGTTATTTCTAAGGGTATTCAGGTAATTTTACCCATACTCGATTTCCAAAAGACTGTTCGAGGGTATTCGGGTCATTTTACTATTACCCGATTTGAAAAGTATTCACAAAAGTTTTAGTAAGGGTATTTCGGTCATTTACCGCATACCCGAGTTCCAAAGATTTTCATAAAATATTCCAATAAGGACATTTGGATCATTTTCCAAATACCCGATTCCAAAAGGAACTCATTTCAAGAAATCCAGAATTTTAATCCCGAAAGAGGATTAAATTCGAGGTTTCCAAATATATTTCCATAAAATGTTCCAATAAGGGCATTCCAGTCAATTTATGAATATCCGATTCCAAAATTTATCATTTTCTGAAAATCCCAAATATTTAATCCAAAAAGGACTAAATTCACAAAATTCATGCTTTAGTCATCCAGTAAGGTTTCCAAGCCAATTATGGTATTCAATCGAGCCCAAAATGGCATAAAAATAATTCTTACTCAGATAAATCTTAAACATATTCAGGGATTTCCAAAACGATATATAACATTGCATTTCATAGAAAAACAAAGCACACTAGCTTTAGAAAGAGTCTTAGAAATCCATGGTACTCGCCTCGTATCCTAAGCAATCCTTTCCGTTCACGGCCGTTTAACCTCCGTTTCTACCATTTCGATGTTCCGTTGGCCGTTTGTTACTAAACCTACACCAAACATTATTTTTGGGTCAATTCGTGTTTGGCCGAAAAATAGCCGACGGGCGGCCG
Source organism: Voacanga thouarsii (assembly GCA_026120185.1). NCBI lineage: Eukaryota > Viridiplantae > Streptophyta > Magnoliopsida > Gentianales > Apocynaceae > Voacanga > Voacanga thouarsii. The sequence goes on along the minus strand of JANUWF010002952.1, from coordinate 104,318 downwards.
ACGTGCCCGACGGTTAACCGATGTCCAACTGTCATTTGGCCGACGGGGCCGACGGTTGGCCGATGGTCAAGAAAAACGTCTAACTTTCATTCACGTCGTTTTTTCATCGATTGATCAATTCTTTCATTTTCCTTTTTCCAAATCCTTCCTCCCTTCATAAACAAGGGATTCACTTCATGTTTCCCCAATTATTTTGTCCAAAATCACACAATTAATCATTCCAAAATTCGTCCATGTTCTAAGCAAAATTCTGGAATTTTGCTATTTTGACACATGATTTCGTTATGGACATAACTTTCAATCCACAACTCTGGTTTGGCTCTATGATATACCAAAACGACCGTAAGACTCTTAAATTTTATTCAGTACACCCTGTTTTTAGAGTTCTGGTTCCAGTAACGTGCTACTGGATAAAAACAGTCTCAGTAGTTTTGTCTTAATTTCACTATTCATGCTTTCCTTTGTTTTCCTTTAGCCTTTAGCACTTTGGAACCATTAATTCATTCAATCCTCCATCAAAACATCTTTAATTCTGAATTTTCAGATTTCCAGTAGCTCACAAGAATCACACTTATTCAACACAAATTCATCTTTTCTAATCAAAGACTTGTATAATCCATTTTTCCAACCAAGTAAATTCCATTTTTACTCTACTTTGATCATCATCTCTTCAACCGAAAATAAGCCTTCAAGCTACCAAAATTATTCAGTTTTTCCTCCCACAAAACATCATTCAAAGGTCCCTTAGGAATCCGGCACATATACAAGCATGTATAAGATTCATACACAAAGTTCACAAAACCTACCTTTGATCCAAAATCAAGATATGAAAATCATGTTTTCATGTTAAAATTCATATCAAAATGATCACCGTAATGAAATCTACAACTTTAATTCTTGAAGCATAGACTTTTACCTTGTATGTGGGATCTCTTGACTTGATTTTGCTCCAAGAACACACCAAGAACACACACACACACACACACATCTTTCTTTCTTACTCCTTTTTCTTTTTTCTCCCTATTTTCTCTAGCTTTTCTTTCCTTTTCTTTCTCTCTTCTTTCCCTACTCCTTATGCACGAATTCTGGCTGTTTTTCAGCTCTCTTAACCACCATTCATGGTCCAAGGGTCAACCCATATTAATTGCATTGTGGGCTATCCATTTGGAGCTAATTTTCCTATTGGAGAATTTAATTAAAATGGATAATTCTTAAGATTATCCAATAAGCCTTTGCAATTTAATAATCCCACAAATATTTTACTTCTCCAATGGTATTTTAACACTTATTTTCATCCACATTCACACAATGCCACACATCCATTTTTAACCGCGATTTTTTATTTTCTTCAGAAATGGCCAAAATCGGGTCCGTAACGGAAAAATATTTTATTTTGCTATCCAACTCAAAAAATTTCACTGAATCCATTGGTAACACTTAAAATTTCCAATTCCTTCTCTACTTGCTCAAATTTGTGGTCAAAGTTGCAGGCATGGTCAAAATGACGAAAATGCCCCCGGTACCCCGGGTAGCATAATTCGCACCAAAACGTGCGTTTCATTGCACTGATCAATTTCTCTTTTCAGAATACCCTTAAATTCTTATTTTGTTAATAATAATAGCTTTCCAAAAATTTAGGGTGCGGGTAGAATAAATCCAATAATTACATCCAGGTCTCAACAAAATTTTATTTCACCAAAGTATTCGTCTCAATACACCGATCAACTTTTGTTCTAGCCATTGATATAAATTCTCATCCCATTGCAAAGCCAACCGAAAGTAAAAATGTGGGGTGTTACATTCTCCCCTCCATACAAAAATTTCGTCTTCGAAATTGAGTCTACACTTGGAATAGATCTGGATACTTTTCAACATCCTCGCTTTCTTTTCCAAGTTGCATCTTACACAGCATGATGATCCCACGATACTTGTACAAGTGGAATTTTCTTATTCTGCAATTCCCTTTCAGTATACTTCATGATCTTGATAGTCTTTTCCTCATTCTTCAAGCTTAGAGTCAACACAATGGGTTCTTCATTCAAAATGTGGGTAAGATCAGCCATATACTTTCGAAGTTGGGGTACATAAAACATACCGTGAATAACTTAATGTTCTATTACTAACTCCAATCGATAGGCTACCTTCCCAATCCTCTCGACAATAGGGTACGGTCCAGCGTCTTTTCTTATTCTTTGATTCCTTATTGTCATTGTAGAACCAACTTCAAGAATACATGATCTCATTCTATAAATTCCAAATCTTGCTTATGTCAGATCATATGACCTTTTTGTCTACTCTAAACTATCCCTAACTTGATGTTAATCATCTTCACAGCATGTCGAACTTTTTCAAGATCCAAAGCATCCTATTTACCCATTCTTCCTTTTAGACTTTATTTCCTTCCATAAAGAGTTTGAAATGGGACCATTCCAATTGTTAATTGATAACTATTATTGTATATGAATTCTGCATACAATCCTTGTTAAATTTCCTTGGTCTGACAGATTTAAAGCATGAAACTAATCAATGAATCATTGGTCTGACAAACATCAATTAACCTTTAATTACTCAATCCTCAACAATTAACCTCTTTGGTCTAGCAAGTTAATAGCCAATAAATATGAAATTAATCAATTGCAACTACCATCAACCTCTTTGGTCTAGTAAGTTAATGAAAAGAAATAACCAATTAATCTCATAATACGCCTAAGTAATTAAATACCAAGAAGAACAATCAATTAATCAAAAGATCAAATAACTCTAAAAATCATGAGGATCTAAAACAATGTCAAATTACAATAAAATAATTAACACATTATTGTTCAAGAAAAGAAAATAAAGTAAAAGAAAGAACTCATAGACAAGCCTCTTTCTTCGTTCCTTGAAGATCTTCTTGTACAACCCTCCTTGAACTGAAGAATTCCTCCTTTGATTTGAGTAATCTTCTGTGATAATCAATGAATTTTCTCCCTTTCCCTTGTGTTTTCCACCTATTTATAGGCTTGGGAAGTGCTTAAACTCGTAGGTATAAAATTCTTGGCCGAGTAGAAGTAGGAAGATCCTAAAATTCCACAGGATACCAAAAATCGTGTAGAAAAATCAAAGTCCCGCCTAATCTTCAGGGCATAGCCGGCGCCGGTTCCAGCTTGACAACCAGCACCAGTTGTGTTCTGTCTCTTCAATTCTTTGCCAATTTTCCTTAATTTCCACGCAATGTGTTCCAGAGTGTAGCCAGCGACGGTTCCAGCTTCACATCCAGCACCGCCTTGGTTCTGTTTCGCTGTGTTTCAATAATTATTTGTCGCCTCGAAGTTCGTGTTATCAGTGCATGGCCGGTGCCGCCTCTAGTCTGTTTTGCAATGTTTTTGCTTCATTTTACCCTAAAATATTGAAATAATGAACAAAATACCTTTCCAATGGTAAAATCTCAAATATGAAAGAATATGACTAGTTATTGAACAAAATGCATCACAAAAGAGCCTCAAATAACTAGGAAAAACATGACTAATTTAGCTCCTATCATATTCCCCCACACTTAGCTCTTTGCTTGTCCTCAAGCGAAGTATCAAAGACAAGTAGGAAAACACAAGGTTTCATTAATCACTCAATCAATTTCAAAACAATATCTTCAATACTTTCTTTATTCAAGAACATAAAACACAAGCTACTATATCTTAAACAACGAATACAATACTTGTGTAGGTGAATAATGATTGAGTAGAACCATCCCAATACTTAACAATATTCTCAAACCATTGGAAAGAATTTAGTTCAAAAAGAATATGCATTCCATAAGCTTACTTTTCATACACTATCTCCACTAATCCGAGACATATCATGATTCTACTTAGGTCAAGTAGGACTTTTAAGCCTGTAATGTAAGGCTAGAGGCTTGTAATGTAGCTTATCAAACAAAGAATATAGGAAAATCAAATAGCAAAGAAGTTGAGAGTTCGCAAGAAAAGGGTAAACAAAATGTATCAATAATTTCCAAAGTCTTTTTGCTCTCCTATTCCAGAAATCAATCAAACCACATAACCTTGTCTAACAATTCACCTCCACTCAAGCAAATCTCGTATTTTTTCTTTTCCTCATCTTTCATCAATTCTTCTCTATTTTTCACAAACTCACTCAACTTTTCAGCAATGGTGTCAAAGATTTGATATGAACTTAACTTTTACAGTTCAATCACCATTTCTCTTGTGATCTTACTTTCTTTTTCAATTTTCTTTCACTACTTTCTTTTTTTTTTCTTTTCAAATGCTACTGTTGTTTCTTTTTCAGTTTTCTCTTTCTTTCTCATCTTTCTAGCAGCTTTTTGTTGTCTTCTCTTGTTTTCAATCTTTCTTTTCTCTTTTTTCTATTTCTCTTTCTTTTTTCTTTTTTTTTTTCCAACTCAACACAGCTTATTGATACATGACTGAAAGTAACGAGCCATGATCTTTTTCCAAGTATTCTATCTCAACATTCTCCTACATATACTTTTATCTATCAAGAGCATAAAGATTTGGAGAATTATTCAAACTCTCAGAAACAAGCAATGGACAAAGTATAATAATGGGGTTTAAAGAAAGAAATCAACAATTTAGGCTCAAAATTGGCACTAGGGATAATATAAAAAATAGGTTGGCTTGAAAAGCTCAAACTATCCAAAGAAGGCCTATTACCGTCATCCCTAAGTTAAATCATGAATGTCTTTCTTATTTCGCCTCGAAAGGTATTCAAGTAAGTTCTAGAATGCTCTATGAATTTTAGTAGAAAAACAGGTTTAAGAACGATGTAAGGCATTTGATCAAGAACTACTTTATCCAAGTGCGTGTAAAAAGTCATGCATAATCCATAAATGATCTAGAACATATGCTCTAGATACAGCTTGAAATTTCAAAGAAAATCAGAAAAAATTTTCAAAATTTTAAATTTTCTCTCACGAGAATAAAGTATATACATAGAAGAATTTCAATCAAATCACTTCCCCATACTTAAACTGGACATTGTCCTCAATGGCCAAAAAAATATAACAATGAATAAACCATGCCATAGGACCAAAACTATAAAGGAGAAGAGATAAGAAAAACAATACTTCCATATATTGAGCACTGTGCTGTACAAGAGCCGAATGCTTGAAGAACGAGGCATGGACAAAGTACCTAAAAAGAAAAATACAAAAGAGCACACCAAAGCATAAAAACTAGAAAAGAAAATAAAATAAAAATAAAAGAAAGAAACTAGTACAACAAAAGAAAGAAATCAAAAACTAACTAAAAAAAAACATTAAAAGAGAAAAGAAAAACAAGAGTGAATTGAGAAGAACAAGTGGGGATCATCCGTCCTCCTCCTCCTCCTCATCATCATCATCATCAGTCGGTGCGGAAGTTCTCTCACCACCATGTTGCCTGGAAGAATGCTGCCTCCATTCAGCCAATTACTGCTCTATAGTAGCTTGCCGTCTCGCCATGTCATCCAGAGTACCTTACAAGCATAGGAGCATCTTTATTTGCTGGTCAAATTGTTCCAGCATGGTAGTCTCAAAGTCAGTCTGGGGTTGAGACTGAGAACTGCTAGCTCTAGCCTATGCCGGTAGTGGTGGGTGCTTCTCCTCCACAGTGGGTGGCCTTACCTGCCCAGGATGCCTGACCTCATATGGGGTTAGCCACTTCTTCAATTCTTGGTTGTACTTGTACCCACAACTCAGCAGAGTTTGTTTCGTGACCATATCGTGCTCAGTGGTAGCCTCTATCAACTCTCCCTCAAAACTAACACTAAAGTCCTTCATAATTTTCATTATAACGAGGGGAAAGACGAAGGCTTTTGTAGCTAGATGGTGATGAACCATATCCCTAATAGATTGGATGATTAGGGGAGTGAGAGGGATAGGCAGAGTGTTTATCATCATATGCAAAATATAAGTGTCAATAAGTCGAGTCTCATTAAAACCACTAGCACGGGGTACAACATTGAACCCAAACATATAGACTAGAGCTCTAAAGTTGGTTGCCAGATCATTGTTCGAATAGAAACTATTAGCTTGAAAGGCATTATGCTTATACAGACCTAAAGTAGCTCTAGTCCCACGGGCATCCCAGTTAGGGTTAGAAAGAATTTTTTGATTGTTTACATCAATCCCTTGCCAAGTATCATTATCAAAAACCTGGAGGAGGTTAGCTAATTTATTTTAGATGATGACAATGGGGATTCCTTTCACACTCGTTTCAATATGGGAAAAGTGTTTATTTCCCTTATCAGTCATATTAGCATAAAATTCCTTAATAAGCACTGGACAATACTTCTCTCTCAGTTGCACTATCGAACCCCATCCTAGCCTCCTAAACATCATTCCCAATTTAAGGACACGGTCTAGGGTAGGTGTGAAAGTACGTTTGATAATGATTTTATTGGATGCTCTCCTATTGTACTATTCCTCACAAGAGGGATCTATAAACGCAGTTGGTCTAAGGGACAAGGGCTCGACGGAAGAAGGGGCTGAGGAAGAGGAACCTAGACATGTTATCAAGTGGGAAGTTGTGAAAATAGGAGGATAAAACAATTGAGTTCAAAGACTTCAAACGGGGTGTAACTACCCTTTGCAAACACAATCCTCAGCTCTCACTCAACCCTTAACCAATCTCACAACCACACAGCCCAAACTCCTTCAATGTATATCACACTCCTATCAATAATCAATTCAATCTCCTTCAATCAATTCAACACAACCTGCAACAATACATGTAACGTTCACCGTAAAGTATAAACGTGTTGAATATCCCCAATGTATTCAAGTAGACATGATTATGTTAATGAAGGCATTATCATAGCATTATGTGACAACCAATTTACGTTCCATATGCAACAATTCATCAACCATCATCAATAGCCACAATTCTAACCGTAGATATAGGCACGAAGTCCCTAATGATCATGTGCATGAATCATATATACAAGAACCATTAACTCCTAATCTATTCAAACTCATAAAGCTCAAGGATTAATGCACAATTCAAGATAGCATCAACAATCCTAATGTTCAGCCAAAATTGTTCCTCAAATTAGAAAAAGTCATCTACACCATTTTACCCGTAGGAATTGAATAAAAATCATACCTTTGTGTTTGTATATGCATGGGCAAGCAAAAGATGTAAGCTTTTGGCAGAGATCCAAGCTCCTTACTTGTGGATTGAAGGTGATGTTGTTATGAAAAATGGAAGATTTTGAGATTTTTGATCTATAGGATCAACAAAAGAGAGGTAGATAGATGTTATAGAAGCGATTAGGAGGTGAAAAATCAAAATTTGGGAAGTTGAGGAGGTAGAGCCAGTGCGGGTTAGAGAGAAATTGAGAGGGAGTTTGGAAATTTTGAAGATAAAATGGCCAAAATGGTCTATATGTGCTCCTCACCCGATAGGAACCGGCACCGGTCCTAGCCCGAGCCAGTGCCAGATGCATTCTGTCCGGTTTTCAAAATTTCAATTTTTTTTTTAAAATTTATGAACACATAATAATGACGAACAATGCTCTCAAATTCATGAAAAATAATCAATCAAAATGACAGAAATAAAAATTATCTCAATCATAAAACTAAAAGTAAAATAAACGAAAAAAATTGCTTCAATACTTTCCACGGCTTTGATCCTGTGGATTCTCCTCCGTGTTTCCTAGTAAAGTCCTGACTTGACGATCTCCCAACAGTGTAGCTAAATGACCAATTTGGTGTTCTAAGTTGCGCATGGAGGCCTCTAGGTTCCTTGTGGTAACATCGACCCCTTGGAACTTAGTCTCCGTTGTCCTTACCAATTGGCCAATCAGCTCTTCCAATGGTGGCTATGAAGGTGCTGCAGTATTGTTCATAGGGTTTTGCTTTCTTTGATTGCCTCCAAAATTTAAAGAGCCCTGCCTAGGTGGATTTCCATTGCTCCAAGAGAAATTAAGGTGATTTCTCCAACCAGGATTATAGGTAGAGTTATAAGGGTTATTACCTAGCCAAACATTACCTGCAAAGGCTACTTGTGTTGGGGCTTCTTGGAGTGACCCCATGTTTTGGCATTCATAATTGGGGTGTCCCTCCCCACAGAAATCACAACTTACGTTGAAAACCTAGCCTTGAGGCATCACTAGCCGTTCCATATTTTAAGTTAAGGCATCCACCTTAGCTTCCAATGCTGCCACAGCATCCACTTTATGTACTCCTTGCACACGAGCTCTAGACCTTGTACTTCCCTAAGAATAGTAATTAGAAGCCAAATGTTCAATAAGATTGAATACTTGTTCCGGGGTCTTGTGATTGATAGAACCCCCTACAGAAGAGTCCACCACTTGGCGTGTCGCGAACGTGAGGCCATTCAAAAAGATAAGAATCTGCATTCCTAGCTCAAATCCATGGTGTGGGCATTTCCTTAACATCTCCTTGAATCTCTCCCAATTTTCATACAAAGGCTCAGAATTTGCTTGTTGGAAGGCAAAGATCTCATTCCTAAGTTTGGTTGTCCTAGTTGGAGGAAAATATTTGGCCAGAAATTTCTCAGCTAGGGCATTTCAAGTAGTGATACAACCTATAGGTAAAGACTTTAACCAAGATTTGGCTCAATCCCTTAAAGAAAAAGGAAAAAGTTTTAACTTTATGGCATCCTCAGAAACACCATTCATCTTAAAAGTGTCACAAATCTCAAGAAAACTAGCTAAATGAGCATTGGGATTTTCCTCAGGTAGCCCATCAAATTGAACCATGTTTTGAACCATTTGAATAGTGTTGGGCTTTATTTCAAAGTTATTCGCATCCACTCTAGGCCTAGTAATACTCAAGCCTGTGCCCGAGATTACAGATTTCATAAAGTCATCCATCACCTTCCTATTTCCAGCATTGTTATTTTGAGCACCATCCATTTCGACGATCAAATTCCTTTGGATTGTCCGGCGGATCTTTGAGAGTGTCCTTTCGATTTCGGGGTTAAAATCGACTATCTCGCCTTCGGATTTTCGAGTCATGTACCAAGGATAACACCTAAAAAAAAAAAAAGAAGCAAGTTAGATTTATAATTTAAAACAAAATTAAAAGCTTATAAAGTTAGTCAATAGAACATATTATCCTAGACAAATTATCCATGACTAGTTATTGAATAAAATGCATCACAAAAGAGCCTCAAATAACTAGGAAAAACAAGACTAATTTAGCCCCTATCACTTGCTCTTGGGTTACCTACGTGAAAGCTCTTTTGTTAGATAATCAAGATACTCTCCAAGAGAGAAAGAAGAGAAGAACATGGAATAGAGAGAGAGGAAGAGACAACACACTTTTCTAGAGAGGAGAATTCAAGCCACAATCTACGTTGTTTTTTCCATCATCTCTTACCTCATATTTTCTGCTAGCCTTAGGGCTTCATTAAGCCTTAATGGCCGAAAACACTAAGCCCTTATGGGCTTGGTGCTGTGCTCTAAAACCAATCTAAGATTGGTCCAATCCTCTTAATTAATTAATTATCTTTTCTATACTTTATTAAATATTTAAGACTAATTAATTAATTCTAATTAGACTTTTAATGTATGTCAACATATATCAGCCTAATTAATAATTTATTCCAGCCCAGTTCTCTTAATTAATTAATTAATTATCTTTTCTAGGCCTTATAAAATCCCAAGACTAATTAATTAATTCTAATTGGACTCTTAGAATAAATTTTATTCTATTCCATATAATTATCCATTAAGCCCAAATTTTCTCTAAACAATACTAAAGTAACTTGAGTTACTCAGGGGATCAAGAGACATATTATTCAAGGCTACTAAAATGACCAAAATACCCTTACTATAAAATAGCTGTATTTTACCATTTTAAATATTTCCATTTATTGCCATATGGAAATATTGACCCCAAGAATAATATTACTAAAGCAATGTCCCTGACCTACAAGTGAAATGACAGAAATACCCAGCTATGTAATACCCATCAATGAGACATGATAAATGTACTAACACCCATCTCAAAGACATCAACCATATTTAGATCTCTAATCTGATATCCATAACTCACTTGAATGCACTTGCTTATCATTGGAAGCTAGCCAAAAGTACACATTTTAGAGTCACATTCCCGAGACCCTGGATTATTCTATTATCCTAGACAATCACAAGGGAGTGATTTAACTTCACTAAGTGAAGCATAGAAACTTTGTTGCATGAGTCCGTCTTAATGAACTAGAGTAATACACCCAACATACAAGTATATTGATCTCACAAAAGAAATCTCATCCAACGTATATGAAAGTATAAAACCCTAGTTTCGCCAGACCACCAACTCTTACTCAAGTATGAAAGTATTCGTTCACGCTGTAGCAGTAATAGTCTAATCTCTAGAATCGTAGTACTTTATAAGAGACTACTACTACAGGTCTAGTTCTACGTATTCAAAATAAGCTTATGCCAGTGATGTGAGTGAACTACTCACTGATTCAAGATAAACCATTCTTAATTGGAACTCATAGCATAATAGTCTTACCATGATGAAATGCCTAATTCCATCAAACAACTAAGAACTCAATTTTACTTGTATGACAAGTACCCATGGTCTATACCTTACTATGAAAAACGACCTAACACATAAACCATTACTTGTCATACTTGGACCTTAAATGTGTAATAATATAAGAAATATACTAAATTGAATGAATAAATATTTTACCGCAATATATTTACATAGAATACATAGTTTTTTAGAGCATACTTTCCAATAATCTCCCACTTGCACTGCAAAGACTAAGCACAAGTGCCTATTCCTATGACATCTAAGTGTCAGCAAAACACATTTTCTGTCAAAGGCTTGGTAAAAGGATCTACCAGATTATTAACCAAGAAACTTTGAACAGCTATAATTCCCATTTTTTGATGAATTTCCAGGTAAGGTGATACTTCCTCTCTATATGCTTTCCCTTCCTATGGTTTCGAGGTTTCTTGCATTGTGACACTGCTCCAGTGTTATCACAATAAATTGTGATAGGTCTATCCTTGTGCGGTATTACTCTAAGTTCTATGAGGAACTTCAGGAGCCATTGTAATACCCCACCCAAAACCACCTTTGACTATGGGAAAAAGTCATGCATTGCATAGCATCTTGCATTTTATGTGGTAGCTAGAATAATTTTATTTGCATGGATGCATGTGAATTTTTCCGTTGCTCTTGCATTTGAATTAATTGATGTGAAATAGTTATGTTGTTAAAGACTTGGTTAAGGGAGGTTTGGACGATGATTTGAAAGAATGAGTATTGGGGTGGTAAGAACTTCTTGTAGAAAAATTAGTATTGGAGTTGTTTTGGAATAGCGGGGAGGTTGGTGACTTCCATTAGTGACCCGAGTTCGAATCCTACCTTTTGTGAAGTTAGTTTCTCTTCTTGAAATTCTTTTCTTTAGACCGTTTCTTATCCTGGCCGAAAAAGAATCTAGCTATCCTAGAGAACTTTTAGTATTTTTACTCCAAGGAAATAAGTCTCTATATTTATTTCCTAAATTCAAGGACTTTGATGTGAATAAAGTTCACCTTTAATTTTCAGCTTGTGTTCCTTCGGATTTTTGGAAAAAAAAAAAAAACCCTAGCTAGGTGCTACTTTGAAGAATTTCAAGTGGTATAAAACTCTTCTTGATGAATATTAGAGTTAGGGAATATATTAGGGAAAAATCTTATTTCACCTCTTCAAGAATTCTAGCCATAACCTTTTTATTTATTTAATTATTTTAGAGAAATATTTTAACTAAAGTCTTAGATATTTTCTTTGGGTTTAAACGCCACTTCCATAGGAGTAAGACTCTATATTTAACTCCTAAGTTCAAGGATTTTAGCTAAGGATGAATTTTTTTTTTTTTTTCAGCTTTTGTTCCCTTGAATTTTCAGAAACCATAAGCTGGAAAAATTCTGGAAATTTTTCCAGATTTTGACCGCCACCTTGGAGCACCTTTAACTCAATCCAAACTCTTCTACGACTAGAGGAAATCTTATCCAAATCCTTGATAAAAACCAGATTTTATTTCAATCCAACTAGGATTTCTTCCTTTTCCTAGCTGAATTTCGGCAGCTTTGTATCTACATAAGCTGTCCGAAATTCCAGCCATCTTTAGCTACAATCCAACTCTGAAAATCCTAGCTCAAAACACCTAGAAAACTCCTTGATAATTCAACTACCTTAGCTGCACAAAACCGGAATTCCTATCACAAAAAATTACTGATTTTCGGTAGCTTGGAAACCAGAAAAATTCGGTCAGCTTGCACAGAATTTTCGTCCAGCTGTGCACTCCAAAACACACGAAATTTTGCACTCCAAAACCTACCAAAACTCCTTGTTGATTAAGCCAATTTCAGCGCCCATAACCCTCACCTTTTCCCTGGAAATTTTGGCAGAATTACAGCCTGAACAATCCAGAATTTCTTCTCCTTTTGTTCAGCGATTTCGCACAGCTTGCACAGGATTTTTCAGTCATAACATCCACTTAAACTCTTCCTTGTTTGGCCCAAAATTCTGAACACATTCAGCCCTTCCTTTGAGCAGTGTTTCGGCCAGCTTAGAGGAGCAAATTGCAGAATTTTTTCCTCCGTAAAACTCCCCTAAAATCGGCAGCAAGGAGGCGCGCGCAAGCTGGAAATTTCACTTTTGCTGTCCAAGAAACCTAAAGCCATTAGGAGTCTATCTAAACATCACCATCTAACCCTAAACCAATCTTCTCCAACTTTAAATCATAACCACCGTTTACCCTCTCCATTCTACACGAAAATTTCAGCAAGTTCTCTCTGCAAAATTTTCGAAACCACAAGAGTTATTCCAAGCAAAAATCGAACACACCCTAAGGTAAGCACAAATCCTTTCAACCTCTTGATGCCGTTTTCTCTAATGATTCTTTTCTCTTTCTTCTACCCTTAAATCACGCCCTATAGAGGCTGATTTCCTCTTCTTCCTAAATTTTCGGTCAAGTGAAGCAAAGGAGGTAGCTTCTCTTTTCTTCTCAAGCGAACTCGGGACGATCACCATAGGAGCATCGAAACCTCATTACCCGGTAGTCGCAAGGTAAGGGAATACCCTCCCTAGATGCAAAAAGTAAAGTGTAGTGGTGTTTATTAGCGAGATAAACATATGGTCGTAGTATTTGATCTTTGGGGATTGAATAGTTTACTTGGAATTAAATAGGAGATTGCGAATTGTTATGAAAATAAATGGGATTAGAGCATGTTTGAATTAATTGAGACCCTGATCATGATATTATATGGTTTAGATCAGGAGGATAATTGAGGAAAGCCAGCTGTGAATTTATTGCATTTATCTGAGGCATATCAAGTAAGTCCTTGCATAAACTCTTTTATTAAATGTTGTGATGGTAAGTCCTTTTATAAACTGTTTTGTTAAAGGTTGTGATGGCGAGTCAATGTTGTGAAGCTTTGTAAAGCTATTTTTAGACTATGTTTGCAAACGTGGATATTTATTCTTTAAACGGTTTTGTCAAACTAACGGTTTTTAGCAAGAAAACTATTCTTTTCCTTAAATTTTTAGAAATCTCTTTTAAAGAAAATCACGTTTTACAAAGCCAATGTTTGAAAATATTTTGAATCAGGAATTGACTGATATGTTCATTGAGTACTCAATAAGGGTAGGCTAACAATACTAGTCTTAGAGGGCTAGCGTAAGTCTTCTGGCAGGAGGCCACCTCCAGGAGATGAACTCTGCTTTAAAAGGCGACAGTGTTGGTTGGTCAGGCCAGTCCGAGCTAGCATTATACCTGAAAGGTATTTTTTATATTCCGGGCATGGACACCCGGATGGTTTTGTTGGTTGTAGAGATGGAGGAGTATCTCATCCGGTGGGCTGTACACTCACCTTAATCAGAACGCCCAACGTGTGGTAATCTGGTCCGGACAAGGTGCACAAAGTGTGGTGCCTTGGCCAATTTATTCTTATGGAGCCCAGCGTGTGGTGACATGACTTTTATCTGAGTGGAGGATTTATTTTGTACAAAGTGTGACATTGAGAAAAACCCAGTCCTTGAGAAAAGAGATTGTTTATAACTTGCCAATTTATTTCTTCGAATGTTTTACACTTTGCATACACGAACTATTTAAAAACACCATGTGCACACACAGGACTTACTGAGATTTATTCTCACACCGTTTTACATCATGTTTTCAGGGGATAGACTGTGTTGAGTCAGCGGGGCATGTAATAGTTGAAGCTTTTGCTATTTTCTCTATCCGTTCTAGGAGACATTTATTGCTTATGCTTCTAAACAATATTTTTATTTATTCCGTTTTGCTCCAAGTTGAGCCTGATGTAATAAGAATATTTCTTTATTTATCTAAGTTGATCCTTTTGGAGATTGCCTTTATATTTTATACCTCGTTCTAAAGACCCCTTGTCCTACTGGACGGGGCGACATCCCCGCCCTTTTAGGGTACGTAGTCGTGGGGTGTTACAAGTGGTATCAGAGACATGGTTTAGGCAATTACTTGACTTATGGGGTTCTATTTTCTTAAGTATTTTGATCTGGTTCTAATTTCTGTCTTTTGTTTATAGGATGGTCAAAAGAGTTGTATCGGCTGTCAGAGACTGGCCCGTTGGTTGCGGGAATCCACCTGCCCCACTACCCGTAGCCGATCCACCCGCGTCTGGTTCAGAGAGAGAGTGTGAGTCGTCAGTGTTAGACGACCCGGTTGTTGTGACCGAGATCGAGGTCGAGGAGAGCCTAGGGGAAGATGAGGGAGAGGTAGATGAGCTAGGGAATGAGAGAGAGGTAGATGAGCTAGGGAATGAGGGAGACGATGAGAACAAGGGAGAGATGGTTGGGGTAGAAAGAGAGGACGAGGAGGTAATGGAGGTTGTCCTGGGAGAGAGAGACAATAGGCAGTCAGCTCTAGGAGGGGTAGATATGGAAAAGCGGAAGCTAGAAGGGAGTCCTAAGGGGTGTGGACTCCGATATGGACTGGGCGTAGATGCCATGCTAAGGAGGAAGGGGTTAGTTGATCCATCTGACTTGGGGAGTGAGAGGCCTCGCCTAAGGGTATAGTTAGATTAGCGTTGGATGAGCTCTATAAGATGGCCATGAGAGCCAAGAGATGCCGAGAGGGTGAGTCAGGGCAGCCAAGTGGGAGCGTTGGTTTCGTGAGGAACTACATAGGGAGACCCAATAGTTCCGTGGGGTGGCTAGTGGAACTGGACTCTGACGACTCCGACACTTCTATTGAAACTAGGGAGAGTCGAACATAGAAGACCAGTAGCTTTTATTCCTTATTTCTTTAGAATTTGCATACTTCTGTTTATTTATCTTTTCCTTAAGGGAGCATGTGGCTCATAGGGCCCATTAATCATTTTAAATAAAAATGATATCATATGAGATGACCCATTCTTTTCTGTAAAGAATGGTTTATATAACAAGCATGAGTTTCGTTTATTACTTGATTTATCTCTGCACGTAATCATCACATTCTCTTTTAGATGAGTACATTACTATCAACTGATCATGCACCTAAGCATATTCTTTTCCCCTTGATAACTATCTGACCCTGAGTGAATGTGATTAAGATGGCACCAAGACGCCGAACAGTTGTGCATAGCAGAACGGTGCAGGAGAGTGCATCCTCCACCCCGGAATTTGAGCAGGTGCATCGTTCCACCCCCGATGTGGAGGAGCACCTGCCACGCGAGCAGGAATTAGCTTCGGAGAGGTCACGGGATGTGACCATGGGTCAGGCTTTCGACAAGATGGCCTCAATCCTATAGAACTTGACTGAAAGGATAGATAAGGTGACTAGGAAACCACCGCGGGGAGAGGATGAGGCCCTGGAGCATTTCCTAAAGTTCCAACCTCCCACATTCCAGGGGGAGGTGGAACATGATGAGAAAGCCGAGCAATGGATTGAGCAGATGGAGGACATTTTCGCTACTCTGCAGTACTCGGAAGAGAGGATGGTGAAGTTTGCCGCTTTTCGGCTAAGGGGACCGTCTCGGGCATGGTGGCAGCGAGTACGGGGTGATTGGGACAAGGAGGAGCAGGAGTGGACCTGGGACGATTTTACGGAGGCTTTTCGAGCCGAGTACATTCCTCGATGGGTGGCTGAGAAGAGGGAGGATGAATTCCAGACCCTCAGGCTGGGAGGCATGACTGTGGCCCAATATGCAGCCCGATTCATGCAGTTGTCCAAGCACTGCAAGTGCTTGGTAGATATGGAGCAGAAGCGCACCCGGCAATTCGTGAAAGGGCTAAGGCCAGATTTGAGGAGGGCGTTGGCTCCATCACCGCCAACGTCGTACACTGCCGCTGTGGATGCAGCTTCTCAGACGGAGAACGAAGATCGGCACCGACCGGTGAACCGACCCTTTCAACCAAGTCATCCACCTATAAGGCCTTCAGACAATAAGCGACCTGCGGGTTCTATGCCGTGGGGAAATCGGGGTAAGAAGCCTCGAGTGCCTGTAGCAGGATCAATGCAAGGCAGCCTGAACTGCCGACTGTGTGGGAAGCGAGGCCACACCGAGAGAAACTACTGGGGTAGCGGGGGTGTGAGAAGGTGTTTCAACTGCGGAGACCCGGGACATCTGAGGAACGTCTGCCCCAAACCCTTAAGGACTGAGCAGACCGCGCCGACCCAGCCAATAGGAGGCAACAGAGGTGCCGCTACTGGACCGGCCGGAGCGGGAGGCCTGAAGCCCCAGGTGAAGGCCAAAGTTTTTGCCCTGAGCCGAGAGGAAGTCGGAGCAGACGCCGCCGTGATCGAAGGTAACCTTTCTATCTAAGGTTGTCTTGTTAATGTTCTGATAGATCCAGGATCTACACATTCTTATGTAAGTAAAGTATGTGCTTCACGTTTGGGCTGGGAAGGAATGAGCTACCTTATACCCTAGTAGTTAGTTCCCCCTTGGGAAAGGTGGTGGAAGCAGGCAAGAAAATGGGAAGTTGTGGAGTTAAGGTTGGGAAGGAGATTCTGGAGGCCGACCTTATAATCCTGGCCATGGACGGTTATGACTTGATCTTGGTCATGGACTGGTTGTCGAAGCACGGAGCTCGTGTGGACTGCAAGACTAAGACGGTGCAGTTTGTGAGACCTGGACGGGATGTAATTGAATTCAATGGCAAGCGAACGAAGGAACTGAAATTTCTTATTGCTGGAGCTAAAGCCCGGAAGTTGCTCAAGAAAGGATGTGCGGGATACTTGGCGTATCTCCTAAACAAACTAAAGGACCAGTGTACCTTGGAAAGTATGGAGGTGGTGAAAGACTTTTCGGATCTGTTCCCTACGGAGCTCACTTCCCTACCCCCTGAACGGGAAGTTGAGTTCACCGTGGATCTGATTCCCGGAGCAGAATCGGTATCCAGAACTCCATACCGGATGGCACCGACAGAGTTGAAGGAGTTGAAGGAGCAATTGGAAGAATTGCTAAGGCAAGGCTACATTCAGCCGAGTACATCACCGTGGTGTTGTTTGTCAAGAAGAAAGATGGTACCTTGAGGCTATGTATCGATTATCGGGGACTGAACAATCTAACGATCAAGAATAAATACCCTCTACCCTTGATCGATGAGTTGTTTGATCAACTGCAAGGCGCTGCTTGCTTTTCGACATTGGACCTACGGCTAGGATACTATCAGTTGAGGATCAAAGAAGAAGACATTCCCAAGACTGCATTCAACACGCGGTATGGCCATTACGAATTTGTTGTAATGCCGTTCGGTGTAACCAACGCACCTGCAGTATTCATGGATTTGATGCATCGCATTTTCCAACCCTACTTGGACAAGTTCGTGGCTATATTCATTGATGACATTTTGATCTACTCCAAAAATTTGGAGGACCACGCGGAGCACTTAAAATTGGACTTAAAATTGGTCCTAGAGAAGCTGAGGGAATTCAAGCTTTACGCTAAGTTCAGTAAGTGTGAGTTTTGGCTGAGCTCAGTATCTTTCCTTGGTCACGTGATATCCAATGAGGGGATCAAAGTGGACCCTGCTAAGGTAGAATCCGTAGCTAATTGGAAACAACTGGGGAACATTACCGAGATACGAAGTTTCCTTGGGTTGGCCGGGTACTATTGACGTTTCATTAAAAACTTCTCCACTTTAGCTTCACCGATGACACGACTGTTGAAGAAAGATGTCGTTTTTTCTTGGAGTGAGAAGTGCGAGGAGAGCTTCCAAGAACTTAAGAGGAGGTTGATTACGGCACCCGTGCTGAGTCTGCCTGAGGCTGATAAGCCCTATGCACTCTATACAGATGCATCCAAGGAAAGACTAGGAGTTGTGCTGATGCGGGAAGGGAAAGTCATAGCCTATGCATCTAGAAAGCTAAAGCCGCATGAAGTTAATTATCCCACGCATGACCTAGAGCTAGCAGCTATAGTGTTCGCCTTGAAGAAATGGCGACATTACTTGTACGGTGCACAATACGAGGTTTTCACGGACCATAAAAGTTTGAAATATATATTTACGCAAAAGGACTTGAATCTCTGGCAGCGTAGGTGGATAGAGTTCCTGGAAGAATATAAGTGCCCCATTAACTATCATCCGGGTAAAGCGAATGTGGTAGCAGATGCTCTATGTCAAATGGTGAAAATGGCACACTTGAGAATACAGGAGGTGTTGGCAGTCCAGGATATCCTGGAGAAAGAGGCGCAAGTGCAAAAGGGGAAGATCTGCGTGAGCAACCTGACCCTGAAACCCGATCTGGACCAGGAAATTGTATCAGGTCAACAGGGCAGTATAGAATTTCAAACTTTCAGGGAGAAAGAGATCGCGAGAGGAGGAGGCGATTTCCGAACCGATGAGAAAGGGGTATTGTACTTTCGGGACCGGATTTGTGTACCGGACATCCAAGACTTAAGGAAGAGGATACTAGACGAAGCGCACAAGAGCAAATACACCATACACCCTGGGGAGGTAAAGATGTACCAAGACTTGAAGAGGAAATATTGGTGGGCTGGAATGAAGAGGGATGTAGTTCAGCATGTGTCAACCTGCCTGACATGCCAGAAGGTTAATATGGAGCATAAGAAGTCTGCAGGTTTACTGCAACCGTTACCGATTCCCGAATGGAAATGGGAAGAGGTGACCATGGACTTTGTGACTGGCCTTCCATTGACCAAGACACACAAAGATGCGATCTGGGTGGTAGTGGACCGATTGACCAAGACAGCATATTTCATACCGGTAAACGTAAGGAACTCAATGGAAAAGTTGGCTCAGACATATAGCCGAGAAATTGTAAGGTTTCATGGTGTATCGTCGAGCATCGTGTCGGATAAGGACCCTAGATTCACTTCAAGGTTCTGGGGTAAGTTCCAGGAGTCCTTGGGCACGACCCTGAAATTCAGCACCTCTGCTCATCCGCAAACAGACGGTCAATCCGAAAGAGTCATTCAGATACTGGAAGACATGCCCTGAGCATGTATCTTGGACTTTGGAGACAAGTGGATTGAGTCTTTACCGCATGCGGAGTTAGCATATAACAACAGCTATCAGGCGTCGATCGGAATGGCGCCGTACGAAGCACTGTATGGGCGAAAATGCAAGGTACCGATATACTGGGGATGGACAGAAGAAGGGAACGTTAAAAAGACTGGTGAAGTATGCATTGAGGAGATGACCGACAAGATTAAGTTAATTCGGGAAAGGCTAAGGGCAGCACAAAGCAGACAGAAAACTTATGCAGACAATAGGAGGAGGGAATTGGAGTTCCAAGTAGGTGACCATGCATTCTTGAAGTTGACTCCTAGTAGAGGAATCCTGAAACATCCGAAGGGAGGGAAGTTGAGTCCTAGGTATTTGGGACCATTCCCGATATTGGAGAAAATTGGACCGGTTGCCTACCGATTGGATCTACTTGATGGCCTAACCGGGATGCATGACGTATTCCATATCTCTCAGTTGTAAAGGTACAATCCCGATCCGAGTCATGTGCTCAATGAGGAACCGTTGGAGTTGCAACCTAATCTGAGTTATGTGGAGAGACCCGTCAAGATCTTGGAGCGGAGTATCAAGACGCTCCGAAACAAGCAGATACCCATGGTGAAGATACTTTGGGATCATCATGGAGCACAAGATGCAACGTGGGAAACGGAGGAATGGTTAAGACGAAAGTATCCAGGTATACTCGAAGGGTATGAAATCTGAATTTCGGGACGAAATTCTCTTAAGGGGGAGGGGATGTAATACCCCGCCCAAAACCACCTTTGACTATGGGAAATAGTCATGCATTGCATAGCATCTTGCATTTTATATGGTAGCTAGAATAATTTTATTTGCATGGATGCATGTGAATTTTTCCGTTGCTCTTGCATTTGAATTAATTGATGTGAAATAGTTATGTTGTTAAAGACTTGGTTAAGGGAGGTTTGGTCGATGATTTGAAAGGATGAGTATTTGGGTGGTAAGAACTTCTTGTAGAAAAATTAGTATTGGAGTTGTTTTGGAATAGCGGGGAGGTTGGTGACTTCCGTTGGTGACCCGAGTTCGAATCCTACCTTTTGTAAAGTTAGTTTCTCTTCTTGAAATTCTTTTCTTTAGACCGTTTCTTATCCTGGCCAAAAAAGAATCTAGCTATCCTAGAGAACTTTTAGTATTTTTACTCCAAGGAAATAAGTCTCTATATTTATTTCCTAAATTCAAGGACTTTGATGTGAATAAAGTTCACCTTTAATTTTCAGCTTGTGTTCCTTAGGATTTTCGAAAAAAAAAAAAAAAAACCCTAGCTAGGTGCCACTTTGAAGAATTTCAAGTGGTATAAAACTCTTCTTGATGAATATTAGAGTTAGGGAATATATTAGGGAAAAATCTTATTTCACCTCTTCAAGAATTCTAGCCATAACCTTTTTATTTATTTAATTATTTTAGAGAAATATTTTAACTAAAGTCTTAGATATTTTCTTTGGGTTTAAACGCCACTTCCATAGGAGTAAGACTCTATATTTAACTCTTAAGTTCAAGGATTTTAGCTAAGGATGATTTTTTTTTTTTTCAGCTTTTGTTCCCTTGAATTTTCGGAAACCATAAGCTGGAAAACTTCTGGAAATTTTTCCAGATTTTGACCGCCACCTTGGAGCACTTTTAACTCAATCCAAACACTTCTATGACTAGAGGAAATCTTATCCAAATCCTTGATAAAACCAGATTTTATTTCAATCCAAATTCAACTAGGACTTCTTCCTTTTCCTAGCTGAATTTTGGCAGCTTTGTATCTACATCAGCTGTCCGAAATTCCAGCCATCTTTAGCTACAATGCAACTCTGAAAATCGTAGCTCAAAACACCTAGAACACTCCTTGATAATTCAACTACCTTAGCTGCACAAAACCGGAATTTCTATCACAAAAAATTACTGATTTTTGGCAGCTTGGAAACCAGAAAAATTCGGTCAGCTTGCACAGAATTTTCGTCCAGCTGTGCACTCCAAAACACATGAAATTTTGCACTCCAAAACCTACCAAAAATCCTTGTTGATTAAGCCAATTTCAGCGCCCAAAACCCTCACATTTTCCCTGGAAATTTTGGCAGAATTACAACCTGAACAATCCAGAATTTCTTCTCCTTTTGTTCAGCGATTTCGCACAGCTTGCACAGGATTTCTCAGCCATCAACATCTACTCAAACTCTTCCTTGTTTGGCCCAAAATTCTGAACACATTCAGCCCTTACTTTGAGCAGTGTTTCAGCCATCTTAGAGGAGCAAATTGTAGAATTTTTTCCTCCGTAAAACTCCCCTAAAATCGGCAGCAAGGAGGCGCGCGCAAGCTGGAAATTTCGCCTTTGCTGTCCAAGAAACCTAAAGCCATTAGGAATCTATCTAAACATCACCATCTAACCCTAAACCAATCTTCTCCAACTTTAAATCATAACCACCGTTTACCCTCTCCATTCTACACGAAAATTTCAGCAACTTCTCTCTGCAAAATTTTCGAAACCACAAGAGTTATTCCAAGCAAAAATCGAACACACCCTAAGGTAAGCACAAATCCTTTCAACCTCTTGATGCCGTTTTCTCTAATGATTCTTTTCTCTTTCTTCTACCCTTAAATCACGCCCTATAGAGGCTGATTTCCACTTCTTCCTAAATTTTCGGTCAAGTGAAGCAAAGGAGGTAGCTTCTCTCTTCTTCTCAAGTGAACTCGGGACGATCACCATAGGAGTATCGAAACCTCATTACCCGGTAGTCACAAGGTAAGGGAATACCCTCCCTAGATGCCGAAAGTAAAGTGTAATGGTGTTTATTAGCGAGATAAACATGTGGTCGTAGTATTTGATCTTTGGGGATTGAATAGTTTACTTTGAATTAAATAGGAGATTGCGAATTGTTATGAAAATAAATAGGATTAGAGCATGTTTGAATTAATTGAGACACTGATCATGATATTATATGGTTTAGATCAGGAGGATAATTGAGGAATGCCAGCTGTGAATTTATCGCATTTATCTGAGGCATATCAAGTAAGTCCTTGCGTAAACTCTTTTATTAAATGTTGTGATGGTAAGTCCTTTTATAAACTGTTCTGTTAAAGGTTGTGATGGCGAGTCAATGTTGTGAAGCTTTGTAAAGCTATTTTTAGACTATGTTTGCAAACGTGGATATTTATTCTTTAAACGGTTTTGTCAAACTAACGGTTTTTAGCAAAGAAAACTATTCTTTTCCTTAAATTTTTAGAAATCTCTTTTAAAGAAAACCACGTTTTACAAAGCCAAGGTTTGAAAATATTTTGAATCAAGAATTGACGGATATGTTCGTTGAGTACTCAATAAGGGTAGGCTAACAATACTAGTCTTAGAGGGCTAGCGTAAGTCTTCTGGCAGGAGGCCATCTGCAGAAGATGAACTCTGCTTGAAAATGCGACAGTGTTGGTTGGTCAGGCCAGTCCGAGCTAGCATTATACCTGAAAGGTATTATTTATATTCCCAGCATGGACACCCGGATGGTTTTGTTGGGTGTAGAGATAGAGGAGTATCTCACCCGGTGGACTGTACACTCACCTTGATCAGAACGCCCAACGTGTGGTAATCTGGTCCGGACAAGGTGCACAAAGTGTGGTGCCTTGGCCAATTTGTTCTCATGGAGCCCAACGTGTGGTGACATGACTTTTATCTGAGTGGAGGATTTATTTTGTACAAAGTGTGACATTGAGAAAAACCTAGTCCTTGCGAAAAGAGATTGTTTATGACTTGCCAAATTATTTCTTCGAATGTTTTACACTTTGCATACACGAACTATTTAAAAACACCATGTGCACACACAGGACTTACTGAGATTTATTCTCACACCGTTTTACATCATGTTTTCAGGGGATAGACTGTGCTGAATCAGCGGGGCATGTAATAGTTGAAGCTTTTGCTATTTTCTCTATCCGTTCTAGGAGACATTTATTGCTTATGCTTCTAAACAATATTTTGTTTTATTCCGTTTTGCTCCAAGTTGAGCCTGATGTAATAAGAATATTTCTTTATTTATCTAAGTTGATTCTTTTGGAGATTGCCTTTATATTTTATACCTCTTTCTAAAGACCCCTTGTCCTACTGGACGGGGCGATATCCCTGCCCTTTTAGGGTATGTAGTCGTGGGGTGTTACAGCCATACAGCTTTATTAGAAGCTTCTGAAGTAGCAACGTACTTAACTTCCATGGTAGAATCAGCAATGTAAGATTTCTTTATACTTCTCTACGAGATAGCTCCTCCAGAAAAAGTGAAGACATATCCACTAGTAAATTTGCTTTCATCTTTATCCATTTGAAAGTTTGAGTCTGTGTAACCAGTAGGACCCAAATCATCAGCACGATATACAAACGTATAATCTTTCGTTTCCTTGAGATATTTGAGTATATGCTTTACAACTTGCCAGTGAGCTTTCCCTAGGTTTGACTGATATCTACTAACCATGCCTACTGCAAAGAAGATATCTGGCTTAGTACAAAATATAGCATACATGAGACTTCCCACAGCTATAGCATAAGGGATCTTGCTTAGTTTTTGCTTGTCTTCCTGTGTCGAGGACACTATTTGGAAGATAAGGATAATCCATGTCTAAAGGGTATAATAGTCACTTTACATTGATCCATGCTGTACTTGACTAATATCTTATCAATATAAACAGACTGGGATAAGCCTAACGTTATCTACTTCCTATCTTTAAGAAGCTTAATACCTAGAATGTAGCTAGCTCCCTCCATGTCTTTCATGCTAAATTGACTTGATAGCCAAACCTTAACGGATCATAATGTCCTTACATTATTTCCAATGAGTAGAATGTCATCTACATAAAGTACCAAAAAAATCATTTTGCCACTGTCTGATTTCCTATACACACATGGTTCATCCACGTTTAGAATGAAACCATAAGCTTTCACAGTTTCATCAAAATATATGTTCCATGCTCGTGACGCTTGCTTAAGTCCATAGATGGACTTCTTAAGCTTACAGACTATTTGTTCTTAACTTCTAGCAATAAAATCTTCTGGCTGGGACATATAGATGTCTTTGCTAAGATTGTCATTTAAGAAGGCCATCTTGACATCCATTTGCCATATCTCGTAGACATAATGATATGCAATGGCTAAAAGAATTCGGATAGACTGAAGTACAACTACTGGTGAAAAGGTTTCTTTATGATCGATCACTTCTTTCTGAGTATAACTTTTAGCAACTAACCTTACTTTATAGGTTTCAACCTTTCCATCTGCACCTCTTTTCCTCGTGTATACCTTCTTACACCTAATGGGTTTTATCCCATCAGGTGCAGTGACAAGATCCTAGACTTGATTGAGGTACATGGACTCAATCTTGGCATTCATGGCTAGCTGTCATTTGTCTACATCGATATCAACAATGTCCTCCTCATATCTAGTGGAATCTTGTTCCTGATAATCAGAGATTAGATCATAGATCACTCTAGTCCACCTTTCTAGAACTCTTGTGATCCTCCTACTACGACGAGGCTTAGTTTGTATAAGAACATCCAGTAGGGTTTCTCTTGGTTCTTCGATCAGGATGTTAGATGTACCTGAAGTTAAATCAGTGACCAACTACTCTTCTAACTCTAATATACTTAAACCTGATGTGGAAGTAACTTGTTCATCCTCTAAGTATCTAGTATTAGTATTATCAAGTACTTTATGCTCTTGAGGATGATAGAAATATCCACCTCTTATTTCTTTTGGGTACCCAATTAAGTAGTATAACTCTGATCTTGGTTCCAACTTACTTCCTTTTGTCAGTATATAAGCTGGACAACCTCATATCTTGGAATAGTTCAAACTGGGTTTTCGTCTAGTCCACACCTCATAGGGTGTCCTAGGTACTGATTTGGAAGGCACCAAGTTCAAAATATATGCCGTTGTTTCTAAGGCATTCCCCCAAAAAGAAATAGGAAAAGACGCATGACTCATCATACTTCTGGCCATTTCCATCAAAGTTCTATTTTTTCTCTCAACTACTTCGTTTTTCTAGGGAGTCCCAGGCATAGTTAATTGAGATACTATGTCGTGATGTATCAAGTAATCATTAAACTTACTGAGAAAGTACTCTCCACCATGAACCAATTCAAAGTTTTAATTAATTTACATGTTTGACGCTCCACTTCAGCCTTAAACTCCTTAAATTTATCAAAAAAGTCAGACTTGCACCTCATCAGCTAAATATAACCAAAATAAGTGTGATCATCTGTGAAAGTGATAAAGTACTCATAGCCTCCCCTTGTTAGTTTAGTCTGTTGGGAAATGTGCCCTCTTAGACTAGGTTTCTGATGTAAATATCGAATATTTTAATAAAAGAATTTATTTTTAGAAATTCTTTGTGAATTTACAATTTTATTTGTGCAAAATTACGTTTGGAAAAGACCCATTGTGTTTAAGTAAGTGGTCCATGTGAATGGAGGTCTTTCACAGTAAGGTATGGATCACGGGTTACTTAACACATAAACATTCGTTCTTAACCGATTGATGAGAATGGAAATCTCATCATGTCTAGATTATTATGTTGTGAATTCTAAATGGGGAATGGCTTACCTTTAGCCAGTGAGTAGTCCACTCACTTCATAACATAAGCGTATTTCGAATACGTAGAACAGGACCTTCAGTAGTGGTTTCTAAAAGTACTATATGGTAGAAACCTAGACTACTACCGCTACAGCGTGGACTGGTACTCTACGACTTGAGTATGAGTTGGTGGTCTGACAAAGTTGGAAGCATATGCTTTGATATGCTATAGTTAAGGTTCTATCGTAGGGCCAATATACTTACATGTCGGGTATATGTGACTAGTTAGTTAAGATAGACTTGTACAAGATAGTTTCTATACTATATCGCCCCTTATGGTTGTGTAAATGATCTAAACATCCAGGGCCCTGGGAAACATGACTTGGATGTTTGCTTTAGGGTAGCTCCCTTGGAAAGCGGAAATAATCCAGGAAGTCATGGATTGTTGGACTAGAGGCCTAAGGATGGTAGATGTCATTTAGAGAGGTGTTAGTACACTTCTTCCTCTCTAAATGTACGACGATATATAGAGGGGTATTTTAGTCATTACACCTGTAGGTCAGAGACTTTGCTAATGCATCATTGTCCTTTGGGTCAATATTTTCTTATGGTAATATTAGAAAATATTTAAAATGAAAAATACAGCTATTTATATGGCAATGGTATTTTGGTCATTTTAGTAGCCAAGGCAGTGTGTCTTTTAGTCCCCAGTATAGACCGTGTGTCTTAATTAAATATGGCCTAAGGAATTGATCTTAAATTAAATGAAATTTATTTTATTTAAGTAGCCTAATTAATTGTTGGGCTAGAATAAAATAAAGGTCTATAGAGAGAGAATTAATAAATTAGTTTAGTGGGTTAATTAATTATTCAGGGCTTTGGCCCAGTTTGAATAATTAAAAATTAACCTGGGACTAAACTAATATAGGCTTATTAATTGGACTAGTTTATTTAGGCTGGAGAATTAATTATTAATTAGGCCATTTATGTAGTTCTAATTAGAATAATTAATTAAGCCCAAAAGGTTAAACTAAGAGTCCAATGGCCTAGTCTAGTTTAACTTAGGGTTTTATTTAGGTTAACAGGAAGATTAAAAACGTTGTTGTTGGAGTAACACACAATTTCTTTGAGACGACTTCTTCTCTGTGGAAAAAGCCAGACACCTCTCTCTCTCCAGAAAAAGTTCCTTAGCTGTAGTTGTTCACTAAATGGATTTAGGCAGGCCATGTACTGGAAGATCGAGAGTTTGGCATTCACCTACATGCAAAGACGGAGTAGGAGGCTTGCAGGAATCGCACCAGAGGCTTCCACCAGCGTACCTATCCCGGTAGTATATATTCTGGTGCAGCCAACTCTTAGAACAAGGAAAGGAGGTAAAAAGTTTTTTAACCTTGGAGTCCTGCCAGAGCACGACCGGTGCCGGCTCTGTTTGGCAATCCCCTGTTTTTAGTTTTTCCAGTTTTTTGATCTTCGCTTCCGCTGCGTGCCCTGTGTTTTTCGTTTTCTATGCCTTCAATTGGTATCGGAGCATGACGGTTTTGTGAAAATATAGGGAGCATCCATCTAGATGAATAAAACTGGACACATATGTGTGATTAAAATTGTGATCCTTCGCTGGTTATTGTATGGATAGATTCTCTGTTAAATCTTGCGGGTGGAGGTATAGGAGATGTGTAATTTGCTATTTTTCTTAGCAAATCGTGTAAGCCCAATGTTTATGGATATTGGCGATTGTTGGTTTTGGTTGATTTCATTGTATTTGGGTTGAAATCGAAGAGTCATGGATACCAGAAGTTGAGAAGAAAACAGGGGGATTTTGCAGAGGAAATTCGCAGAAAAAAACTACAGGATCAGGCCGTCAGACCGTAATCGGCACCGGCTTGGGACTGGAAGGCCAATCCGCGCGCTGGTTTCTCGTGGGTCCTGGTTCTGTACGGCGGGTGTAGTGGACCACAGTGCAGATGGGTGCATGATCTAGTGTGGCGGGTGTAATGGACCACAGTGCAGATGGGTGCATGATCTAGTGTGGCGGGTGTAGTGGACCAAGAAGAATTTTTTTATTTTTCCCTTGTAACTTTTCTTGCAATTTCTTTTGGTTTTAGGGTCCATACCAGGCGAAATTAATATTTTGCAATAGTTAATATTCAAGGAATATTTTTGCATGAAAAATATTAATAAGGGATTTTAGGATTAAACAAGACCATTAATTAATTAATTAATTAATGTGTTTAATTCTATTATCTGCGCACTTAGGTTTAAAAATAGAAGAGCATGAAAACATCTACTGTTTTCTAGCATGCTATTTATTTTTTGTACCTATGTGCATGTTTTCTCAAAGACCAAAGTCTTTGGGAATGTTTTTGACAAGGAAAACATTTTTTTATACAAATTAAATGGTTATTTTAGCTTGAACAAAAATTAATCCTTAGATATTTTCTCAAAGAATTTAATCCTTGACATAGAAAATATATTGGATTTAGATATTTTTGTAAGTTAAAATAGAAAGCTATTTTGTTTTAATTTTGGCACAAGAAAAATGTTTTGTCAAATAAACTTGAGATCAAAGTCTCTAGAATGTTTTAATTGGAAAATTTTTGAAATCATTAAGTTTTTAACTTAAATAAAATTAGTCCATGGGAAAAACTCTCAAAGGTTATAAACCTTGACATAGAAATTTTTATGGACTTAGACATTTTACTTTTGAGTTAAGGGAAAACTTAATGAAAATTTTCAAAAAGATATTTTTCAGGAAAACCCTTGTTTTAAAAGACTAAGTGGGAGAAGAGTTCCAACAGCTTCACGGCTTCCATCACGATCCTCATTAAAGATCGTGGGTCCTCTCGCATCACCTTGGGAGTGAACCCGTATAGGATTGGGATACCACAAGGATCTAGATCTAATGGAGGGATGTAATTAATAACCTGGGGCTCGTACTATGATCGACCAGCCCCTCGTTGGAGGTCATAGTGCGAGGTATGTCCATAGGAAATGGGAGAAACGACCATCCCCTCGGTGGAGTTATCTTCTAGATCATTACCTAGAAGGAAAATTAATTTTTTTGTGGTTAACACACTTAGCTTAGGAAACTGTTAATCTTCCCAAGAAGCAATGTCAGTTTTCCTAAGAGCCAAATTGATTATTATCAGTTTTGATAATAAGGATAAGGTGCACATATTTGTTTTTCACAAACTGAATCTTTTTCTTTTATTTTTTGATTTTTCAGAAATGGTGGGAGGTTCTTTTAGTCCATTGGCCTTTATTCTCCGAAAGAATAAGCTAACGGGACCAAACTATATGGACTGGAAGAGGAACCTGGTCATAATACTCATAGCGGAAGAGTATAAGTATGTCCTTTACGAAACCTATCCTGTAATTGGGGAGGGTTCCACCGCCGAGGAGCGTGAGGCTGAGAAAGCATGGAAGAAGGCCGGCGAGATGGCTCATTGTTATATGTTGGCCTCCATGTCTAATGTGCTCCAGTCCAAACATGAGCACATGACTACTGTGTATGACATAACTCAATCATTAGCCATGATGTTTGCGGATAAGAGCCGGCTCGCAAGGCAGGAGGCTCTTCGAACTATCATTAACATTAAGATGGCTGAAGGAGCATCAGTCAGAGAGCATATGCTCAAGATGATTTCTTCTTTCAAGGAGGCAGAAATCTTAGGGGCTGTCATTGACCCTGAGAGCCAAGTGGACATGGTTCTCGAATCTCTACCGGGTTCCTTTACTCAGTTCAAGTTGAATTATAACATGAAAAAGTTGAACATGGGTTTAACTGAGTTGATGAAGGAGCTCCACATGGCGGAGAAGGTCATGAAGCCACAATCTAAGGCTATGATTGCTAAGGCTTCATCTTCTAGAACTGGGCCTAAGCCCAGGAAGTTCTAGAAGAAGAAGGGGAACGCAACGGTCTAGCCCAAGACCTAGCCCAAAGACAAACCCAAGTGCAAGTGCTTCAAATGTGAACTGAAGAGACACTAAAAAAAGGAGTGTTCAGATCTTTAAGCCAAGAAAAACCCAACAGGTAATGTTTTATATCTAGAGTCTATATCAATGATTAGATCAACTTCCACTTGGATTATTGATTCAGGGGCCACTGATCACATCTGTAACTCCTTGACGAGGTTTAGAAAGATTAGAAGATGGGCAAACATAGATTACGTATAGGAAATGGAGCACAAGTTTAGGCCCTAGCAGTGGAAGAGCTGGATCTTATTTTTTATTGTAATAGAATAGTGGTTTTGAATGATGTTTTATATGTACTTGGATTTTAATAGAATTTGATTTCGGTTGCAAAACTAACAAATCAAGAATATTCTGTATCTTTTCATTCTAGTATTTCTATCAGTAGAGATGGAGAAATTTTATGTACTAGGCACATGTATGGGAATCTATTTTTCTTAAACCCTATTAATAATCAATTAAATAATGCTCAGTCTAAACCTTTAAGAAGGAAGAGAAAGACCAATGCCAATGGCTCTTATCCTTGGCATCTAAGGTTGGGTCATATCAACTCAACCAGGATTCAGAGGTTGATCCATGATGGGCCTTTAGGCTCATTGAGATTGGAAATTGGCCTCAGTGTGAGTCCTGTCTGATGGGAAAGATGACCAAAAGGTCATTTACCCCAAAGGCAGATGAGCCAAGGAGGTATTGAGTCTTGTTCATACTGATGTGTGTGGTCCCTTGTCTGCACCAGCTAGAGGAGGTTTTGAGCACTTCATCACTTTCACGGATGATTGTACAAGGTTTGGTTACGTTTACTTGATGAAATGCAAGTCTGACTCTTTTGACAAGTTCAAAGAGTTTAAGGCTGAAGTGGAGCGTCGGACAGGTAAATTAATCAAGACTTAAGATCAGATCGTAGTGGAGAATATCTTCTTGGTGAATTCAAAGACTACATGGTACATTATGGGATAGTATCCCAGCTCTCTGCACCAGGGACACCCCAGTAGAACGGAGTAGCCGAGAGAAGGAATAGGACATTGATGGAAATGGTCCGAAGTATGATGTCTCATGCTACTCTTCCAGTGTCTTTTTGGAGATATGCCCTAGAAACAGTGGCATACATTCTAAACTTGGTGCCTTCTAAGTCAGTACCTAGGACTCCCTATGAGATGTGGATTGGACGTAAGCCAAGTCTGAATCATCTCAAGATATGGGGTTGTCCAGCTTATGTACTGGTCAAGAGAGACATGTTGGAACTAAGATCAGAATTATGCTATTTTGTTGGGTATCCAAAAGGGACAAATGGTGGTTACTTTTATCATCCTAAGGAGCAAAGGTACTGAATAGTGCCAATGCTAGATACTTATAGGATGATCAAAGTACTTCCATAAAAGGTTCAACTAAGTTGGAACTGGAGGAGAAGTTATCGTCCGAAGCAACTTCTTCTGACCCGATTGTTGAACAAGAAGAAGCATAGCCTCAAGAACCTGTACATATGGAGCCTCGTCGTAGTGGGAGAGTTTCTAGGGTTTTGGAGAAATGGACTAGAGAAGCTTTCGAGCTAGTCTCCAACCATCAGGAACAAGACCCAACTAGATACGAGGAGGCTATTGCTGATGCCGATGCAAATCTGCGGCATGAAATAATGAAAGCCGAGATTGAGTCTATGTATCTCAATCAGGTTTAAGATTTTGTAGCTTCACCAGAAGGAATAAAACCCATAGGGTGTAAGTGGATATACAAGAGAAAGAGGGGAATAGATGGAAAGGTGAAAACCTTTAAAGCTAGGCTTGTGGCAAAAGGGTATACTCAGAAAGAGGGAATCGACTATGAGGAAACCTTTTGCTCGGTAGCCATGCTTAAGTCCATCCGTATCCTCCTTGTTATCGTATGTTATTATGACTATGAGATATGACAAATGGATGTCAAGATGGCAATTTTAAATGGCCATCTTAGTGAAGACATCTATATGTCCCAACCGGAAAGCTTTATTGCTAAATGCCAAGCGCATATAGTTTGCAAGCTTAAGAAGTCCATTTATGGACTTAAGCAGGCATCAAGGGCATGGAACATTTGTTTTGATGAGACTGTAAAGTCTTATGATTTTGTTCAAAACGAGGATGAACCATGTGTGTACAGGAAGCTTGATGGTATTAATGTGGTTTTTTATGTCTTGTATATGGATAATATTCTACTCATTGGAAATGATGTAGGATCATTGTTATCTAAAAAGGTTTGGCCGTCTAGTCAATTCAGTATGAAGGACTTGGGATAAGCCAACTATATTCTCAGGATTAGACTTCTTAGAAATAGGAAGTAGAGAATGTTAGGATTATCCCAAGCAGTATATATTGACAAGATGCTGGCCAGGTATAGCATGGACACATGTAAAGGAGCCATAATTCCTTACTGACATGGGTTGTCATTTTCTTCAAGAGACTGTCCTAAGTCTCAAGAGGAAAATGACAGGATGAGTAGGATTCCCAACGCTTCAGCTGTGGGAAGTCTCATGTACGCCATGCTGTGTACTAGGCCAGATATCTGCTTTGCCGTTGGCTTGGTTAGCCGATATTAGTCAAACCTTGAGGAGGTTCATTGGCAAACTGTAAAGCATATTCTCAAGTACCTCAAGGGAACGAGAGATTATATACTAGTTTACAAGGCTGATGATTTGGTTCCTACAGGATACACTGACTCAGACTTCCAGGCGGATAAGGATGAGAGAAAATCTACTAGTGGATATATCTTAACCTTATTTGGAGGAACTATTTCATGGAGGAGTATCAAGTAATCTTGTATTGCTGATTCAACCATGGAAGTTGAATATGTGGCAGCTTCGGAGGCATCCAAGGAACCAGTTTGGCTCCTGAAGTTTCTTTCAGAACTTGGAGTCATGCCACATATGGACAGGCCGATTGTGATGTATTACGACAACACTAGAGCAGTATCACAATCAAAAGAACCCAGGAACCACAAGAAGGGGAAGCACATTGAGAGGAAGTACCACCTGATCCGGGATTTCATCTAGAGACAGGAAGTCGTGAGGGAATAGATTGCCTCCGAGAACAATCTAATAGATCCATTCACCAAGCCTTTGTCTGAGAGAGTCTTCAAAAGACACTTAGATGCCATAGGGATGGGCACCTACGGACTTACTTAGTCTTAGAGTGCAAGTGGAAGATTGTTGGGAAATGTGCCCTCTTAGACTGGGCTTCTGATGTAAATATCGAATGTTTAATAAAAGAATTTATTTTTAAAAATTATTTGTGAATTTACAATTTTATTTGTGCCCAATTACGTTTAGAAAAGACCCATTGTGTTTAAGTAAGTGGTCCATGTGAATGGAAGTCTTTCAGAGTAAGATATGGATCACGGGTTACTTGACACATAAACTTTCGTTCTTAACCGATTGATGAGAATGGGAATCTCATCATGTCTAGGTTATTATGTTGTGAATTTTAAATGGGGAATGGCTTACCTTTATCCAGTGAGTAGCCCACTCACTTCATGACATAAGCATATTTCGAATACGTAGAACAGGACTTATAGTAGTGGTTTTTAAAAGTACTATATGGTAGAAACCTAGACTACTACCACTATAGCGTGGACTGGTACTCTACGACTTGAGTATAAGTTGGTGGTCTGACGAAGCTGGAAGCATATGCTTTGATATGCCATAGTTGAGGTTCTATCGTAGGGTTAATATGCTTGCATGTTGGGTATGTGTGACTAGTTAGTTAAGACAAACTTGTACAAGATAGTTTCTATACTATATCGCCCCTTGTGGTTGTCTGAATGATCTAAATATCCAGGGCCCTAGGAAACATGACTTGGATGTTTGTTTTAGGGTAGCTCCTTTGCAAAGCGGAAATAATCTTGGAAGTCGTGGATCATTGGACTAGAGGCCTAAGGATGGTAGATATTATTTAGAGAGGTGTTAGTACACTTCTTCCTCTTTAAATGTACGACGATGTATAGAGGGGTATTTTAGTCATTGCACCTGTAGGTAGGAGACTTTGCTAACACAACATTGTCCTTGGGGTCAATATTTCCGTATGGTGATATTAGGAAATATTTAAAATTCAAAATATAGCTATTTATATGGCAAGGGTATTTTGGTCATTTTAGTAGCCAAGGCGGTGTATCTTTTGGTCCCCAGTATAGACCGTGAATCCTAATTAAATACGGGCTAAGTAATTGATCTTAAATTAAATGAAATTTATTTTATTTAAGTAGCATAATTAATTGTTGGGCTAGAATAAAATAAAGGTCCATGGAGAGAGAATTAATTAAATTAGTTTAATGGGTTAATTACTTATTTAGGGCTTTGGACCAGTTCGAATAATTGAATAATTAAAGATTAACCTGGGACTAAACTAATATAAGCTTATTAATTGGACTAGTTTATTTAGGCTGGAGAATTAATTATTAGTTGGGCTATTTATGTTGTTCTAATTAGAATAATTAATTAAGCCCAAAAGGTTAAACTAAGAGTCCAATGGCCTAGTCCAGTTTAACTTAGGGTTTTATTTAGGTTAAACAGGAGGATTAAAAATGTCGTTGTTGGAGTAACACACAATTTCTCTGAGACGACTTCTTCTCTGTGAAAAAAGCCAGACGCCTCTCTCTCTCTCTCTCCAGAGGCTTCCACCAGCGTACCTATCTCGGTAGTACACATTCCGGTCCAGCCAGCTCTTAGAACGAGGAAAAGAGGTAAAAAGTTTTTTAACCTTGGAGTCCCACCAGAGCACGACCGGCGCAGGCTAGGACTGCCGGAGCCGGCGCCGGTGCCAGCTCTGTTCGGGAATCCCTTGTTATTGGTTTTTCCAATTTTTTGATCTTCGCTTCCACTGCGTGCTCTGTGTTTTCCGTTTTCTATGCCTTCATAGTCATCAGACCACAAATATCCGTATGAACTAATACTAGTATTTCCAAGGCTCGATCTGCCTTTTTGGTAAAGGACCTTTTGGTCATTTTACTTTTAAGGCAAGATTCACACTGATGTCATTCTTCTAATCTCAATGAACCTAAAGGCTCATCATGGATTAGCCTCTAAATGTTGGGATTTATATTTCCTAATCTTAAATGCCACAAATACAAGTCATTTGATATGACATTTCTCTTTTTATTATCAGGTTCAATTTAAATTTTTTTTACTTGATTTCTAATCGAATGTATATAAAAGTGATTTCCATACATATTTTCTGTACAAATTAAATTACCATCTCTACTAATGGAAATACCATAATAAAAAAACAGAATATTCTTAATTCATCAATTTGGAAGCTAAAATAAAATTCTGTTTAAAATAAGAAACGTATAAAATATCTTTTAAAATTCACTTCCTATTACAATAAAAAAAAAAAAGCCCAAGATCTCCCATTACTTCAGCCCATATTCTTGCTCTATTACCTACTTGAAGTCCATGCTCACTCTTACTGAGTCTCCTTATCCTTCTGACTACAAAGAGTTACAAACATGGTCAGTGGCTCCAGAATCAACTATCTAGGAAGATGTTGATCCAACAATCAAAATAGACTTTAGGTATAAGGTAATACCTGAAGTAGACTTGGCTAAGAAATTCAGGCAATCTTTCTTTCAATGCCCTTTCTTACCACACTTGAATCATTTGCCTTTGGGCTTCCTATTGGGCTTGGCCAAACCAGATGCTTTGGGCTGGGCCCCTTTGTTCTGGACCTTCCTCTTCTTGAATTTCTTAGGCTTTACCTTAATTCCAGAAGAAGAAGTAGAGCGAGAGACCAAAATATTTGACACAGGCTTCATAATTTTCTCTATTGGGTGGAGCTCTTTCATAAGCTCCATGAGATTCATATCTAACTTGTTCATGTTGTAGCTCAACTTAAATTGAGAATAGGAATCTGGAAGAGTTTCAAGAACCATATCAATTTGGCTCTCAGGATCTATCGTTGTGCCTGGGACCTCGGCCTCCTCAAAGTAGGCAATCATCTTGAGCACATGCTCTTGAAACGATGCCCCCTCAGCTATTCTAGTATTCATGATTGCCCTAAGAGCTTCCTGTCTTGTAGGCTGGCTCGTGTCAGCAAACATGTCAAGCAATGACAAATCCATGTCGTATGCAGTGGCCATGTGCTCATGCTTATATTGGAGCACACTGGACATGAAAGCAAACATATAGCACTTAGCCATCTCATCGGCTTTCTTCCATGTCTTCTAGGCTTCTCGCTTTTGATCAGTAGATTCTTCCCCAATCTCAAGACAGGGATCCATAGGAACATACTTGTACTCCTCGGTAGTGAGTACTATGTTCAAGTTCCTTTTCCAGTCCATATAATTTAGGCCTGTTAACTTATTTTCCTTGAGAATGATTGACAATGGACTGAAACCAAACATTTCTAAAATATTGTGAAAAACATTCATTTAGTTTGTTAGAAATAAAAATACACATTTTTTGTATTATTTCTTTGATAATAGATAACTCTAAAACCATTATCAATAATATAAATAGTTTGGCTCTTAGAAAAACTAACAGAGCTTCGTAGGAAGATTAATAGCATTCTAAGTTAAGTATATAACCATCATGAACCAAAAGTTCCATTGATTCCACCACCTACGGGCAATCTAGTACTAAAATCTTCCAACATACGTTGGTCGATCATAGCAAATACCCTAAGTGTAACACCCCGCTACCTAGGCCCGCCAGGGCCAGCGATGTCGCCCCGTCCAAAGGACAATGGGTCTTTATAACTAGGACACACAAATATAATAGTGGAAATAAAATGATACTTCAACTTAAAATTTATTACAACCCAAAAGAAATAATAATAAATCCAAGAATACTCAAAATAAATCCATAATAAAAATTCATCCGTTCTCAGCTTTCCCAATATTACACAAAATAAATCCTTAGAAAATTCTTCCAAAGCAGACAATATATAGCTACTCATGCCCACAGCAGGATGGACCTGAAATCATGATAAAATGGTGGTGAGACAGAAATCTCAGTAAGTCCGTGTGTGCTTCGGGTGTTTAGTGAAAACAGTTCGTGGATACAAAGTGTGAAACCTTTATAAGAGAAATACTGGCAAGCAATAACATTAGTCAAAAACAAGAGTGGCGTTTTGGCTTTTCCAGCCATACATAAGTAATAAAATCAACCACTCAAAAGAAAGGGATATGGGTTACCACACGTTGGGCCTCATAACCGGTCAGAATGCCGACACTTTGTGCAGACTGA
Source organism: Voacanga thouarsii (assembly GCA_026120185.1). Classification (NCBI taxonomy): domain Eukaryota; kingdom Viridiplantae; phylum Streptophyta; class Magnoliopsida; order Gentianales; family Apocynaceae; genus Voacanga; species Voacanga thouarsii. The sequence goes on along the minus strand of JANUWF010002952.1, from coordinate 67,190 downwards.
CAAAAGTAGGTGATCGGCCTACTGGGCAAGATACTCCTCCTTCTCTATACCCAAACAACAACTGGGTGTCCATTCCGGCAAACCACAGTCACTTGACTGAAAACAAATTGCTAGCTCGGACCGGCACGACTCACTGGACTGACATCTTATCCGGGAATGACTCACCCCTCAGAGGTGGCCACCTACTGAGAGACTTACCCTAACCCTTCAAAGACTAGTCCTAGTAGTCCACCTTTATTGAGTACTCAACGACGTTTCCCACTTGGGATAAAATGAACAAAATACTATTCCACATGAAAATGGCAATTTATAGGTTTTCCAAAGTCTTTAACAAAATCAGTTTTAGAAAGAGTTTGAGTTTGAGTAAATCTGCTCATTGGCTTTTAAATAATTCAAATGTTTGAAATAAGAAAGGATTTAACCCTCAATTGCCTTTACATAAATGAGTGTCCATGCACTCTACACTTGGCTTGCCATAATAAACATTTTGCATCAAACAGGTTTTATGCAAAAGTTTACCTGATTCTTGCTCACAATAACAAGGTCTCCAACGGCAGACCTAACTCCACATGGGCAAATACAAATCACAATCAATTTCAAGCCACAAACTACTTCCTAAATTTTAAATCGACTCAACTTACTACTACCATGATCCTAGTGTCCCAAGCTTTAAGGTTAAACAATAAGTAGATAGGTTTAAGAGTTGAGTCTAGCACAATTATTTAAAATAATTAATGGTTTGGGAAATAAATTTAATAAGTTGAAAGCTTAAATCTTGTTAGGGAAAATTTAGAGTTTATTTGATCAAGAGTTCTAGGTAGTATTAAATAAAATATTGATTTATTAATAATTTAGTTGTTAGAAAATAATTGGTAGCTAAAATTAGTTGAAAATAAATTTAATGAGTCTCACTTGAACAATATTAAATAAATTCTTAAGGAGTTTTGATTAGAAGATAATAGTTAAATTTTTAGTAATATATATTCTACTAATTGTAATTATTTTCATAAAGGCTTTAATTGATCTCATTATATTAAGTAATATATACATACATACATACATACATATATATATATATATTATTTTTCTAGAAAAAATCATTATTTGTTTGACTAAAATATCCTTTATATATATGCCAATCCAAATCTAACCTTCCTAGGGTTTTTTTTTTTTTCGAAAATACTAAGAGAAATTATTTTATTGAATATTTTATTCATGAAGTAAAAATTTGTTTGGGGACAACTAGATCATGATCAAATTCCTATGGCTAACCACAATCAATACATACACAATCCTTTAATTCATCAAATCATCCAAATCATGCATACAAGCATAGATCTCAATTTATCAACACATGCTCTAACCCCTACTAGCATAAATATGATCATGGCTTCAATATTAATCCATCATGAATGTAAACCCTATTCACCAAAGGTGACATAATCTCTAGCATACTTCATCACATATACTACTTATGACATGCGTCAACCTCAAATCATCATATAATCATCCAAGACAATCATTCCATGCATAAATCCCATCTCCTTCACAATCATACATATATTCATACTTCATTCTCAACAATATATATATATATATATATATATATATATACTCAAATCCTATCACCATCCACCTATTATCATTATCACCCTAGAGACATGCTTCTATAATTTAAAAGAAGGATTAATGGTACTTACTTGGTTGATGAACGCCTTGAAGGAGTTTAGAGTAGATCTCAACTCCTAGGTGTCTAACTTTGTCCAAATGAGATGGCGAGAGCATGATTATGGAGAAGAAGTCATCCGGCCAAGGGAGAGGAGTTTCGGCCTTGAGAGAGAGAGAGAGAGAGAGAGAGAGAGAGAGAGAGAGAGAGAAGAGATCATTAGTATGTTTATTCACATAGGTTCTCACTAGAGATCATGTTTGGAGAAGATGAAGTTGATAGAGTAAATTTACCTTGAAGATGTTCTTATCCTTCACAGAAATTTCTGCTTTTGATCCGAAGTAGCTAGATGATTTGAGGAGTTTGATGTTAATAATGGTGTTGATGGACTCATAGCTGTGAGTAGGTCAAATCTAGAAGTTTTTGAGAGGATTTGAGATGGTTTGGAGGGGTATTAAGTGTAGGGAAGAGGTAGGTGTTCTTGGTGTAGTGTGTGTATTCTTGGAGATTGAGAGATTTCGAGAGGTGGTTCTTGTGCAGCTGTGGAATTTTTGTGAGGGATAGGGCTAGCCGAATTTTTGTGGGGTTTAGAGAGTTGTTTCTCTGATTTGTAAGAGAAAAGGAAGGGTTAGTTGTCACAATCCTTGGAGAATATTTTTAGGAAGTGAATTTGGAAACTAAATATTTTAGGATATCTTGATAATTTGGAGAGTTTTGAAAGTCTCCTATGGCCGACTGGTTGAGCAGATTTTTTGAGGAATTAAAGCTGATTCAAGGTGGCTTATGGTGGCCGAAACTAAGGTGCATAATGATGAAGAAGATGTCTGGTCATTTAAGTAAGATATTATGGAAGGTTGCTAAACAAGGATGGCTGGAATTTTGGAAACCAATCAAGCAAAATTGCAGGGATTTGTTGGAGAGATTTTCGGACAGCCATTGCTGAATTTCGTGAAGAAGCTTGAGGGAAATAATGGATCTCTGTTAATGGAGGTTTAAGGAAGATTTTGACAGATTAAGGTTGGTGTTTCGGCCAGAAGAAAAATAGGAAACAAAGCTGGAAATTTGGACTGCCCAGCATTTCGCTGAACAGGAATTTTTCTGGGCAGATTTTCGGCTGCCACTTCCAGCAAATTTGCAACAAGTTTTGAAGGGAATTTCAAGGGTATTCAAGGCTGTTTTCCAGCCTTCTTCATGAAGGAAAAACATAGCTAAGGTACTGAACAAGATCTGGAAGAAAATAGCTTGGTTTTGGACTCTCAAAACTGTTTTTCGTACAGGAATTTTTTCCTGTTTTGCTCCAGCTTTGAGCAGTCCGAAATTGGTCAAGAATTTTCAGGTTTCAAACTAATCCTAAAGATCATTTTTTCTGGCAGCATTTGGGAGGGAATGTTAGCTAAAAATTTCGACATTTTGAAGGTATAACAAGCTGGAAAATTTCAGCTCATGCCATGAAGGAAGATGAACTAGTCTAGAGTGAAATTTCAGCAAGCTTACTAGAGGGATTTTTCCCCTTGGAATTTCCCACCATTCTTCCACATTTTTCAGACCATGAAAATCCTTTTACTAGGGAATTTTGATCCCACAAGATCACAGCATTTTACTGAAATTTCTGGAAAGAAAATGGATAGAACATCTTGATCAAACTAAGAAGTTGAATCCTAAGGAAAACCAAAGACCAAGGGAACAAGAATTCCCTTTAGGAAATTCGAGTAGGGCAAAAGAGTGGAATGAGAAAACTCCTAGCATGTCTCTTTTAGGACATCATCCCTACCTTACTCTAAGCTCCTAAGACTGAAATTTCCTCCACTAAGCAAAAATAAAATTTAATCTAGCTAAAGCTTTTATGATGGAATTTGAACCAAAGACCTCAAGAATTAATTCCAAAGCTTTAACCACTACACCACAACAACTCTTGTTGATATTTTCACTAGAAAATTATTTTCTATTCAATCCACAGGCTATCTCCCTATTTTCACCTTGGGCAAAAATTACCATCTTGCTCCTCTCACACAATACTCACCAACAAGACTTCAAGACAATAAAACCCGAATCCAAAACACATAAAAATCATCTGAAAATATATTTAACCATGAAATAAAATATGATATGCATCCCAACCCCCTTACTCTAAGGTTGGTTTTGACCGGGGTTTCACACTAAGCTTTTAATTTTACTCTTCTATTAGTTCTAGGCACTTGTGAAAATCCATCCTACAAGGGGTCATGCTCAGAATGATACGAGGAAATTAACTATCTCTAATGAGATTTGTGATGGAAGCCATGGGGTCGTCAGAACCCCTCTCCCACTTAATTTTTTTTTTATTGAAAATAGAGTTTTAGGCCCAAAAATGTTTTCTATAATCTTATAGTTTCATTAACATTAGTAAAGAACTAAAATTCAATATTATTCTCTATGTCAAGGATTAAATCCTTTTGAGAGAATAAACTATGAATTTATTTTACTATTATAAGTTAATAACCAAGTAAAACTTTATTAAATAACCTTAAGTTAAACATTATTCTCTATGTTAAGGATTAAATCCTGTAAGAGAATAAACAATGAACTCTTTTATTTTAAAAGTTTCTTAGATTAAAACATTTTATCAAAAATCGTTCTATCTAGTGAGACTTTGGTCTCACAAGAACTTGCACATTTGGTCATAAAAATGAAATAAGCAAGATAACAAAAGTAAACTTTTTCATGCTCACACTATTCATTTATTCCTAAGTGATCAAACAATAGATTAAACATTATGAACTAAAAATTAATGATCTTGTTTAACCCTAAGGTGGCTCCATCCTTTACTACTCATTTTCATGCAAGTTATTCATCCATACATAAATAAAACTATAGAAAATTAACCTCATACAATGGTTTCAAAACATGATAACATCAAGGAAAAATTGAGGTATGGAACTTCAGCAGTGCTCTCCCTTTTCTTGGACAAAATTGCGCGGATCCACCTTTGAGCAGAGTGGACCTGGCACCGGGTCCATTGGGCTCTCCTAGCCGGGTCTGCTCTGTTTTTCCAAAACCTCTGGCTGGGCAAAGTGTACGTGGTACCTGGTCTGATCAGGCTACCTGGTACCTAATCCGTTCTGGAGTTCGCCGATTTTTTAAAAAATCCTACTTTTCAACCATTTTTCGCCCCTCAACAATTCCATTAATCACATTCTTCAGTCTCCAAAATTTATAGGTTAAAAGAAACAAAAAACCAAGCATAAAAACAAGCCCTTACAAGCACTTATGCCTCTAACCATAAGGTATACAATGAATCGACTTAAAACCAGAAAAAACGATGGGAAAACCATTGGAATATATGATCTTATGCCTCTAACCGCGAGGCATACATGAACTTTAGAGACCAGTGCATGAGGGATCACATAAAATTACAGAAGATTCATTTTTAATAGTAAAGGAATCACATTTTCCAGTTTTTAACCCTAGTACATACTCCTAGATGAAAACCGTGGCTCTAATACCACTTGAAGGATCAAAACAAAAAACATCAAAGAAAACGCAGCCGAATATTTTTTAGTTTTCCGAGTCACATCTAGAAGAGAGTACTTACTTTTCTTGATTGGTTGCGAATTAACCAACCAAGTTGCACTAGAACTTGCGTTGGAAGGGGAGAAGAAGGCGCCTGCGGTTCGACTGGTATTCTCGCCAATCTTCTACTCCTACGCATCAAACATCTTCAAGCTTTTTCTCTTCGTCTTCCGGAGCATGACTCTACCTTGCTCTTAGGTTAGCTTGGTGAGAGCTCCTTCTTTGGATAATCAAGATACTCTCCAAAAGAGAAAAAGGAGAAAAACGTGGAACAGAGAGAGAGAGAGAGAGGAAGAGATGGCACACTTTTCCAGAGAGGAGAACTCATGCCATAACCCACGTTGTTTTTTCCCTCCTCTCTTGCCTCATAGTTTCGGCCAACCTGGTAAAAAACACTAAGCACTTATGGGCTTGGTGCTGTGCTCTAAAACCAGTCTTTCATTAAATACCCAAGACTGATTAATTAATTCTAATTGAACTCTTAATATATGTCAATATATATCAACCCAATTAATTAATTTATTCTAGCCTAATTCTCTGAAATTATTAATTATCTTTTCTGGGCCTTATAAAAATCCAAGACTAATTAATTAATTCTAATTAGACTCTTAGAATAAATTTTATTCTCTTCCATATAATTATCCATTAAGCTCAGATTATGTCTAAACAACACCAAGGTAACTTGAGCTACTCCAGAGACCAAGAGACATATTATTCATGACTACTAAAATGACAAAAATTCCCTCACTATTAAATAGTTGCATTTTACCATTTTAAATATTTTTATTGATCACCATATGAAAAATATTGGTCCCAAGAATAACATTGGTAAATAGAAATACCCATCTAGGTAACACCAATTAATGAGACAGGATAAATGTACTAACACCCATCTCAAAGACATCTATCATCCTTAGATCTCTAGCCCCATAATCCATGACTCACTTGAATATATTTGCTTATCATTGGAAGCTACCCAAAAGCACACGTTCTAGAGTCATGGTCCCAGGGCATTGGATTATTAGATTATCCTGAATAATCACAAGGGATTTATTTAACTTCACTAAGTGAAGCATAGAAACTCTGTTGCATGAATTCGTCTTAACTAACTAGAGTAATGTACCCAATATACAAGGATATTGATCTCACAAAAGAAATGTCACCCAACGTATATGAAAGTATAAAACCCTAGCTTCGCCATACCACTAACTTATACTCATGTATGAAGGTATCTGTCTACACTGTAGCAGTAATAGTCCGGTCTCTATAATCATAGTACCTTACAAGAGACCACTACTACAGGTCTAGTCTACATATAAGAAATACGCTTATGCCAGTGATATGATTGAACTACTCACTGATTCAACGTAAACCATTCCTGATTGGAACTCATAGCATAATAATCTTACCTTGATGAAATGCCCAATTCCATCAAACGACTAAGAACTCAATTTTACTTGTATGACATGTACCCATAGTTTATACCTTACTGTGAAGAACGACCCAACACATAGACCATTACTTGTCATACTTAGACCTTAAATGTGCAATAATTTAAGAAACTAATTAAATTGAATGAATAAAAATTTTATTGAAGTATATTTACACAGAATACATAGTCTTTGAGGGCATACTTTCCAACAATACTGTTTTTGCAAAATCATTTTGAACACTTCTAGTTGATGTGAATCTTTTTTTAAGCCATGGATGTTTTAGAATTTCATAGGCACTCTATTCATTGAATACATGATGCGTAAATTTTGGGTGTAAAAAAATCGTTGAATTTAAATCCATCCCTTAGTCAATTTTTAATTAAAACATTAATCTCAAAATACACAAACGAGCAAGTATAGTATAGGGAATTAACGAGTATCGAACCTCAAAGGAACAAGTACACACTAATCACTTTTCATTCATTTTTTAACCGATCTAATAAAGTGACAAGATAATAAAAATAAAAATAAAGAAATATGTACAACGCAGGGATGCAGGAGTATGCAATTTAGATAAGTATCCTAGAATACATGACAATAATCATTTAGCAACTATCTCAATTAATCATTGTATTGGCATCATGAAGGAATATAAAGTAAAATTCAATCATTTCCCAAGTCATGAATTCACTTGTATAGACTCCACTTATTTCCTAATCTGTGGAATCACTATCTCTTGATTAAATTAGCAGATTTTCCAATCAAACCAATATAACCAAAAGATGCATTAAACTTCATTCCTCATAAATTATCCCTATGCTTTAGTGATAATAAATATGAAATTAGTCAATAACCCTATACTCTAGGCGAAACTAACTAATCTTTAATTACTTTGGTCTCTTGTCTTAACTTCATCTCTCAAGTTCGTTAAGAAATAACAAATATGAAATTAATAAAATTAAATCAACTTCTAACATCATTTCTCAAGTCAATTTAAAACAAATCTAACTTCATCAATTCTTCCATAATTACAAGTAATCAAACAGCAAGAATGATAGAAAATTGATCAAATAGCTAAATTAATCCAAAAATCATGAATCCTAAAACAATGTCAAACTACAATGAAAACATTACTTACGTAATTATTCTAGAAAAAGATAATAAAGGTAAAAGAAAGAACTCATAGTCAAGCTCTCATTCTCTTTTTGGAAACCTTCTTGAATAATCCTCCTTGAATGATGAATCTCTCATTCTTTGAGTGATTGGAAGTTTAATCCTTGGATTCACTACTTTCTCTTGTGTTTTTCTTGTTTAAATAAGCTTCTTTGATGTCAAAGTTTGTTACTTGAGGAGTCTTGGCTGAGTAGGATTTGAAAATTACTAAAATCCTTTGGAAGATACCAAATTTGTGCACAAAATCATGTCTGTCCAGACCGGACCTGGCACCCAGTATTTTCGACCTACCTAGCGCCAGATGTATTCTATTCTACTCCTAAACTTGTGCTCTATTTTCTCTATTTTTTAGATTAGACCTAGCACCTGGTGCAGTTGCTAGACCTAGCACTAGGTACAAGCTGGAATTTTTCTCTTTTTGCTCTAAATCTACTTAATTTTGCACAAATTTTTCAAAAATACTTTTCACAAGTAAAATGTCAAATCAGAAGGAATATGCTTAGTTATTATATAAAAAGTATCTCAAATTAATCTCAAATAACTAGGAAAATAGTGATGAATTTGGCCCCTATCACAACCCCCCACACTTGAGTCTTTACTTATTCTCAAGCAAAACACTTAAGTCAAGAAAAGCATTAAGAAAACAAAAACTTTTTATCATTCCAAAATTTGAATCATAATAAGGCTTATAACTTCCTTTCAAACTTTAGATATAACTTTTTCCATTCATCCAACCATTTGAAAAAAATTGAAACTTTTTGATAGAACATAACAAAACTCTCGAAGTTGAATTAATCAAGTTTATACTTTAGCCTAAGAAAATTATTTCACTGTTCAAGCAAAAACATAGATAACATGAATAATACAAGTCAAGCTATCTACCAACTCAAGCATTAGAAATCTAAAAATTGCACAACTCAAGTAGTGATTTAAGGAAAACACTAAATTTTTTTCCTCTCAATTTTTCTAATGACTTAGGAAATTGATAGGTTCAAGTGAATGGATTTCTCTTCATGCACCGTATTGGCCCCCTTTTAGTCATCACTCATAATTTTTTCAACATGCTTTCTTTCTTCTGCTTTCGGGAATTAATAGCTTCAAGAAAGTGGATTTCTCTTCACTATCTGTATTGGCCCCCATAGTCAAGCAAAAAGTACTTTCTCCAAGATGAAACAACAATCAACTCATTTTTCTCAATCTTCAACTCACAATCAATATTTTTTCATAACTTTTCACAATATTTTCACTCAAAGATGTTTTTTTTCCTCACATTCCTTGTCATAACTCAAAGTTAAGCAAAACATAAACCCATAGTACAAGAGTTAGCCAACAACTTTTTCCACATTCATCGAATTCTCTAGATTCAAGCTACATAAGTCAAATAATACTCAAACACTAATGCATAATTAAGATTAATTCAAATTCTCAAGCCTTAGAAATATCCTATCCAATAAATCAATTTATTGATAAAAATCTATCGAATGAATGACAAAACTCATATTCAAGTACGACAAAGAATTACATTCTTGCTAAACAATAAAAACCACAAAAAAATTTTTAAAAAATTTCACACAAAAATGATATGGAAAATATCTTCAATACCTAAACTCTCCCCCCAAACCTAAACGAGATATTGTCCTCAATGGCAGAAAATACAATAATGAACGCAAAGCCAAATGACCAAAATAAATAAAAGGGAGAGAATAGAGAAAAGAAAATACTTCCATTGCAAATTAGTTCCAACATGTGTGAATCCACCACAAGGAGTCATTAGAGAAGTCACAGTGGTACCTAAATCAAAAGAAACAAAAATAGAAAAACATAAATCTAGAAAAAGAAAGAAAATGAAAATAAAGAAAAAGACAAGAACTAAAAACTAAGAAAGGTCATTAAAATTCAAAGAAAAAGAAATAAAATAAAATACAAGTAGAAGGAGTAAATTAAGAGTTCTCAGACTCATCATCATCACTGGCGGCTTTACTCGTGGATGCACCAGTGGATTACTGGATCAAAGTTGCCAACCTTTGTTTTTAGACATCCTGACAGCGATGGAGGTCAACAATAGAATCTTGCAGCTGGAGGAGGATGGTCATTTGGCTTGCCAATTGGGCCTCCACTCGTGCCGCAAAATTAGCACTAGAATGAGAGCTATTTACACGGCTGCGAGGTTAAGTAGGCTGCTCCTTCGGCTCCTTCTCATCAGGGGGAAGCTACACCATCCCTGGATGCTACACCTCATAAGGGTTCTTCCATCGCCTCTCTCTTTCCATCGCCTCATAATGCTACACCCTATTGCACCAAAATATGCTCAGTTACTAAGTTTCGGTCAGTAGTGGGCTCACTAAGCTCACCATCCAAACTCACCCCAAAGTCCTGTAAAATACATATGATGACCAAATGAAATTTGAGGGCTTTGGCTACGATGCCAAAGGAAACAATCTCCCGCATAAAGTGAATAATAATAGGGGTAAGGGGAATAGACCCACTCCTCATCATCTTATCAAGAATGTAAATATCAAAGAACCTAGACTCATTGAAGCCACTAGCCTTAGGATAAACATTGAAAGAGAAAATGTATACTAGGGCACGCAATTGAACCTCAAGATCATTATTGGAATAGTAGCGATATTGGCCTATTTGTCCCTTCCTTCACATATGCAAACTAGCACTCACATCACAGGTAGCCTCAGAAATAATCTTTTGGTTATTATGGTCTATAGCTAGCCATGGCCTCTCATCAAGTACACCCAAAATCCTGGCTAATCTAGCCCTATCAAACTCAATGGGTACCCCTTTGACCATAGTAGGAACAACCTAGAGGTTAGTTTTCTTTTTATCCTGTATATTTGCATAGAACTCTTTAACTCGCGTAGGACAATAATGTCCCTCGAGTCTAATGATAGGCTCCCACCTCGGTCACCTAAACATAGTAGAAAGCTATAAGGAATTATCCAAGAAAGGCCTATACATCTTTTCCACTATGAATTTATTATGTTGGTGACTTTGATACTAGATTTGACAAGTAGGGTCAAAGAATTAGGTAGGTTGGGTAGGTAGGGACTCAGAAGATGGTATAGATGAAGGTGAAGCTCTAGTTTTTTTAGCCCAAGGTGCCGATCCCTTAGGTTTCCTAAACATGATGATGATGTGATAATGGAAATACGTAGTATATAGGAAAGAAAATAGGACACTCTCAAGATCACTCTTTACAACACAATTAAACATAACCCTCAACTATCTCACAATCACAACACCCCTCAATACAAACACCACCTCAATATACCATAAAACACCATAAGATAATAAATAAAACATAGCAAAATCTCCTCCAACAATACCTGTAAAAACATAGCCATTGTCCAATCCCAAACACAATATCAATATCCATGATCAAATTAGTAATGCCATTCATGTCATAATATAAAACTCATAATCACAATGCTAAGTTAAACATGAACAATTATCTCTCAATCTATGAGGCAAATATCTTGGCAAGGTCACACCTGAGAGGCATGCTTAATAGCTTCTAGAAAGATGTGAAATATGAATTGTATTAATCAAATATCATTGTTCATCATATACCCATACTAACTAAGCCTTAAGGACAGCAAAATTTTCATTTAATCCATCCAACCAAGAAAAATAAATAAGAATTTTTAGACCAAAATTGATAGGAAAATAACCAATAATCAATACAAAAAATTGAACCGTAGAAAGTGCAGAAAAATTATACCACAATGATCTCCAATGTATATGTGCTAACCCTATGCAAAAGGATTGAAGAAATTGTATACCAAGTGGAAGGATTGAAAAATGGGTTTTGTGAGAAAAGATTGGATTTTTCTTGGTTTTAATCCAAAAATTCAAGAATAAAGTGATGATTTTGTGTTTGGAAGGTGTTTTGGAGGAGTAGAAATTGACTCGTTAGTGTTTTGAAGTCGAACTCGGCGATAGGTTGAGAGAAAAAGCGAGGGAGATGAAGGTTGTTTGAAAAAAATAGCTCAAAAGTGGCCATTGGTGCTATATGGCCAACGAGACCTAGCGCCATTTCCGAGTACTAGGCCTGGCACCAGGACCATGCTGTCTCAGCACAATTGCTGTTGTAGTGCTAGCTCGCGCGCCAGGGCCAACGTATGGCCCCGGTGCCAGGTCAGATCTATTCGACCCAAAATCATTTTTAAATTAATTATGGAAAATAACAATAATAAAATCACTAAATTAAAAAGACATTAAAATAAAGGAAAATACACAAAAATTAAATATATGTCCCAAAAATCAAAGCAGTAAAAATCATCTTTTTCCACAGTCTTGGTTACGTGGATTTGTCTTAGTGTTTCACGAAAGAGATCCCGCTTGCCGATCTCCAAGGAGTTTGGTCAGTTGTCCAATTTGAATCTCTAGGTTGTGCATGAACGCCTCCAAATTTCTCGTGGTTGCATCCACTCCGTGAAACTGTGTTTCTGTACCACTGACCAATTGGTTAACAAAATCCTCCAATAATAGTTTAGATGGTGGTGCATTATAAGGCAAGGGGAGTTAGGTTCTTTGATTTCCAAAGTTAGAGAAGTCTGTCTAGGTTGGTTTTGATTGTTCCATGAAAAATTGGAATGGTTCCTCCAACCAGGGTTGTAAGTGGCACTATAATGATTGTTACCTTGTCTTTCATTTCCCACAAACATAGCTTGTTCTAAATCATCTTGTGATGACCCCATGTTTTGGCACTTTTAGTTTGGATGCCCTTCTCCACAAAAATCACAATTAACATTTATTACTTGTCCTTGGGAAGGAGACATCACCATTTGCTCCATCTTTTGTGTCAGTGCCTCCGCCTTAGCCTCCAAAGCTGCCATTGCATCCACCTTGTGCATTGCATGAACATGAGCTTTTGACGATGAACTACCCCAAGCATAGTTGTTGGTTGCAAGATTTTCAATAAAATCAAACACCTCCTCCAGGATCTTAGAATTAATAGAACCTCCTACAGATGCATTAACTAATTGCCTTGTAGTAAAACTTAATCCACTATGATAGATTTGCATTTGCATACCTAGCTCGAACCCATGACGAGGACACTTTCTAAGCATCTTACTGAACCTCTCCCAACACTCATAAAGATTTTTAGATTCTAACTGTTGGAAGGTAAAAATATCGGTCCTAATCTTGGATGTTCTAGCTGGGAAAAAATATTTTGCTAAAACTTTTTCAGTTAAAACATTCTAAGTGGTAATGGATCTAACTGGCAAAGACTTTAACAATGATTTAGCTCTATCTCCTAAAGAAAATAAAAAAGCCTTAGTTTGATAGCATTCTCAGAAACACCATTCATTTTAAATGTGTCACAGATTTCTAAAAAACTCGCAAGGTGAGCAGTAGGATCATTGATAAACCTTAGAAGGGGGGGGGATAAGGTTTGTGGCAAACAAATGGGATTTTAAAAAATCTTTGATCTTTTTTTAATAAAGGCTGAACAAGGTGAGAGTTCAAAACTGCAGACTTGTGTGCTGCGGAAGAACTTTCAAAACTCTTCTAAATGATGGAAAGAAGATCTATAGTTAACATGGGTAGATGAAGAAATAATAACAGTTTTACCCAACTGCATAAAAGACTTTGATCAAATCAATGAATGCAAGGAGGAGTATAAATCTCTCAAGTCGGCTAAACAGTAAAACGCAAGCATAAATATTAGTTTAATTTCGCAGCTGTAGGAGTGCAGATATAAATCTCTTAATGCAATACTAAATGGTGAGAAGATGGTTTGTTTTAAAGATGGGAAGTTTAGGCATTAAATACAGACTTTCTGTAGAACATAAAGGTCTCTAAAATTGACCAACAATTTCAAAGATTGAGATAAAGATCTTTGATCTAATGACTAGCAAAAATGCAGTGATAGAGTGTGAATGTAATACAAAAGAAAAGACCTAAGGAATTATAGTGGTTCGATCCTCAATTGATCTACATCTACTACCTTAAGTACCCACTTAAGGATTTCAACACAATCACTAAAATCTTTTTCCCAAATCAATGGTAGTAGGCTACACCAATCTTACATAAGAGGATTACCATACTTGGTTTTACACCTAACCTCTCCAATCACAATAATCAAGGCTCACCCCAATTAGGTTTTACATCACAACTTTGATACATTCACCAAAGAAGGCTCACCCCAACTGGATTTTACACCATAACCTTGTTACACAACAAATCATAGAAAGAAATGTAGAAATAGCTTATAGATTAAATAGATATAAAATAGATGAGTACCAACATCTTTTACCTTTTGAAGTAATTTGATTTCACTTTGAAGCACAATAAAAAGGAAGATTTTTGTATTCTAAAGTATAAGGATGTTTCTGAGAAAGATAGCTCAACAATCTTACAGAAAATAATGTATAAATGGATTTTATAGAAGCAAAAAGTAAAGCTCCAATGACTAGTTAACGGTTAGTTTCTCACTGTCACTAAAGTTTTGGACTCAAGGATCAAACGAGGGTGCATTCAAAAAGTGAGTCCAAAATGACACTTTTCTAGGGAGAAATATTTTGATACTATTCACAGAGTTTTGGACGAAGCTTTTGGATGCAGAACCATCCAAACTATTCAATCCAAAATTCTAAGGAATTAAGACTTTGAAATCTTTTTGTTTGTTTGCTTCAAGGTAGAAATAAATTAAATTATAAGATAAAGAGACATAGGAATTTTACAAGAAATACTTTAAAAATGATTCCTAGTCTAAAATTCTTTCACAAGGATTTCATGATCTTGCGAGCTGTACGGTTGAAGTTGTACTTGATCAATCACCACTTTGGATTCCATTTCCTTAAGAGCTACATAGCATCCTTATTTGCATGCCTTGAAAGAACTGAGTCAAAATATGTCATATCACATATAAAATCACATAATTTAGTTCTCATCAATATTTGTTATAAATCAAAATATAGGAAAATAACCTTAGGGCTAACAATTACAAGTAAACAAACATCAAGAATGATAGAAAATTGATCAAATAGCTAAATTAATCCAAAAATCATGAATCCCAAAACAATGTCAAATTATAATGAAAATATTAATTACATTATTCTTCTTGAAAAAATAACAAAGGTAAAAGAAAGAACTCATAGACAAGCCCTTCTTTTCTCTTTGGAAACCTTCTTAAATAATCCTCCTTCAATGATAAATCTCTTCTTCTTTGAGTGATTGGAAGTTTAATCTTTGGATTCACTACTTTCTCTTGTGTGTTTTCTTGTTTAAATAAGCTTCTTTGATGCCAAAATTCGTTTCTTAAAAAGTCTTGGCCGAGTAGGATTCGAAAAATAATAAAATCCTTTGGAAGATACCACCAGATTTGTACACAAATCACGTGTGTCCAGACAGGACCTGGCGCCGGGTACTTTTGACCCACCAGGTGCTAGGTGTATTCTGTTCTGCTCTTGAACTTGTGCTCTGTTTTCTCTATTTGCTAGTTGGATATGGCACCTGGTGAGTTGCCAGACTTTGCGCCAGGTGCAAGCTGGAATTTTTCTCCTTTTGCTCTAAATCCACTCAATTCTATAAAAATTTGTCAAAAACACTTTTGACAAGAAAAATGTCAAATGGGAAGGAATATGCCTAGTTATTACATCAAAAGTATCTCAAATTAACCTCAAAGAACTAGGAAAATAGTGATGATTTTAGCCCATATCAATTCAATTGATGCACAACATTCTCATCATCAACAAGAACCTTTGCTTTTTGTTCCTTTTCATTTTATCTACCTTGTTCTTGTATGATTTGGTTTACCCCAGTTTTCTTAATCTCTTTTTCATTTCTTTAGCTTGGCACATCTTAGCTTTTATCTTCTTCTAGTTCTTTCTCTTCCCCAAATTCTAATTACTCCATTTGCTTTTTTTTTTTTACTCTCTTGTTCTTGAATTTCTTTATGTTCAATATTTCCCTTTTATGTTTGAATTTTCCCCTGCACTTCTTCTCATTTTTTCTCTTGTTGTAAGTCATTTACTAAAGCTTGATTGTTTAAAGACTTCTTTTACTCTTCATTCAATATAATAGCTTGTTCCTTAATGTTCACATCAACCCTTTGGCCTCAATTGTTTCAAGTGCTTCCCTTTTCCGTTTACCATATTTCTTATTTTCAAAATCAAGTGCTCATTAAACTTTGGAGCATGCCAAGTTAACAGGACAATGAAGTGAAGTGTGTCTACTATTCTAGCAACTTTCACAAGTAGTCTTACTACTCATATGTATCACATTCTCTGAGACTTTATCAAGTTCACCCCTTCTCTTTTGCGAAAACAATTTAGGACAATCATTAGAAGTATGATCATATCCAAACAATTAAAACATCCATAGCCTCATCTTCTTTTTAAAGCATTCTCTAAACAATTCTATATTTCATTCCTTCTCTTTTGTTTAAATTTTCTTGGACAATCATAGGAAGTGTGGTCATAGCTCAAACAAGTAGAAACCCTTTTCTCTTTTGCAATCCAATTTTTGTATAAATATTAATATTTTACCTTATTAGCTTCAACTTTCCAGTCATACTTGCTCTCATAATCCTCTTCAAATCCCCACTCATTTTTCTCAAATCTTCCATACCACTTCTTCTTGGATTAAAGCTTTCATAGTAATTCATACATTCTACTTTGAACCTCCTTATGAGATTGATTCCAACTGGTCATGATGTAATTTTTCAAAAGAGATTAACATGCAAAAATTAATTAGAAATGTAAAAAGTATTCCTCAATCACTCTCTCACTTGTATGGCACTCTTTTTGAATGTCATTTTTCTCTCGTATATATTCTCTTTTATCTTATATTATAATGAGATCACCTTCATGTCTTTTTCCATCTCTCAATTTCTCAATCAAGTTCTTCCTCAATCTTTCTAAATTACAAAGGAATTAGTTCCACTTATTAAAGTCAACTAAGTTCAAAAGAATTATTAAGAAAAGGTCCTAGAGAGAGAGCTTGGTAAGACACTTGATAGATGACAAAAGATGAGAGTTAATCAACAATAGATAGGCACCAAGGAATAAGGCAATTTAATTAACAATTCAACGAAAGAAGAGCTCAACAAAACTCAAGTAGCAAGTAGATAGATAATAGCAATCAAATAAGCAAGTAATGAACAAAGATAAGCTAGAATCAAAGAAAACTGAAAATTAGTTCATAGGATAAGATGATCAAAGAAGATGATAGTTAGGATCACTAGATAGAATCAACAAGATAACTTAATTGATCATATAAGTCACTATTAAAGTATGAGCTGAAGATATAATCCCCAATAGAATGTAATGAAATGAATATAGATCATCATATTAACTATTCATCAACTTATAATCAACCATCAAACGCTTTGTGTTTACAAATTGTCACCCAATTTTGCTCAGCAAATTCAACCTTGTTTTAGCTCAATTCACAAAATTTTGCCAAATGATTTCTCAAACATCAACCAACATATAGGCTCAGCATCATAGCAAGTACTTGGTAAATTTTGAATTCTATTAACCTCAAAAATAGCAAGAAAAAGAGTACCAAATTTCAGAATTTTTACTTACAATTTCTTAGTGAAATTTGATCTTCTTCTCAAAGAAAGTTTCCTTGACTAGGATTAAGACAAAACTAGCTCTAATACCACTTGATATGATTCATAGAAGCCCTCAATTAAGCTCTCAAAAAGAAGAGCTAAACATAAGAAATTTGGATGACAACTGACGCTTAAAATAGAGGAATTATAGTAAGTTTGATCAACAATTGATTGTTTAAATCAAGCCTCTTCAAACCCACAAGTTTAGCACTCAATTAATCTACAATTAGATGTAGAATTCAACCTGAAATCAAATCAATTCAAGGCCAAATTCATAGCTCAAAATAGAGAACATGTGATCACTTAATCCCCTATATTCTTGCATAAAAAAAGGACTCTAGAGGAACTTAGTAACTAGAACTACTTTAACACCAAAGAACTCCAAATCCAATAAAGGGAATAGTAGGATAGGAAAAAATAAGCACCATTTGGAAAGACCTAACAAGAATCCTAGGATAATAATGGAATATATAACATAAATTAGAGAGACTAGTTGGATTAATCTTAGGATTTTAGTGACTCTACACAAATCTAGTTCTAATTCCTTTGTAAAGTCATGAATTGTAGAAGAACAATAGGGGATTACCTTTCTAAGAGTTTAAATCCTCATACTTTGTTCTTTGATCAATGTCAAAGCATCATAACTTATTTGTGTCTTCAAAAGAGAAGTATAAATACTTAGCTCATCCTACCCTAATTATATTAAGTCCTGAGGTTTAGATGGCCCATAACATACTTAAAAAGGTCTTACAAATGATTGCAAATTCTTCTAATTGATAGGACTTCAAAATAACTTGAAACAAGATGAAATAAAAGCATAATAATATAGCTATAATTTGTACAGCAGTGCCATGACGCATGCACAACCGTGCTGGCTTTGAAAGCATGAAAAAACATTAATATGCAGAACTGCTAAAGCTTGCACACTTTGGTCTGTTTGCATGGCTTGTGGCAGGGATGCGCAACAAGTTGTTCTTCCTCTGCGCTGGAACATAAAATGACATTTTTAAAGTCTTCAAGGCTTTTGTTTATATTACCTTGCATCTTCACATTTTTTTAGATCAATTCAAGCTCTTGTTGGCCCTTGAGTCATCCTTCTAAAAGCTTCAATCGCCAATGAATCTTTCATGTAAGCTTGAAGTTTTTCAGGAAACTTCTTGATTTTGGATATGAACCAAGTCACTCTGAGAGGGATTTTATTTTCAATCTTCCTTCTAGAAATTGTCCTTCTTTCCTGGATAGATTCCTATCACTATGTCCAAGTAGTAAGAATATAGCCACTGCTAATGGTTCCTTAACCATTGTAGTAGGTATAGGAGACATCAAAATCAATCTATCTTTAACTCTAAAAAAATGTTCTACATATCCCTAAATTTTCCATAAAACTAATGTCTATCTAAAAACTCATCTAAGATTTAAATTGTCATGTGATTTTTTATCATAATTATTGTGAATTTCAAGACATGGACTTAGAGGAAAGGAGGGGACATGCTAGAGAACAAGGTGGCCTCTACTTTCTTGATGCACCAAGCCTATCAAATGAGATTAAGGGTAATTTATCATACTTCTTTATTAAGAGTCTTTTTATCTAATAGAGAAAATGTCTGGCTCATGATCATTGACTTGGACATCCACTATTTAAAACTGTCAATTTTTTTTTTTCTTGTTTGTTGAAAGGTCTAAATGTTGAAGAATTTTATTGCAATATGAGTGAACTTGCTAAACACAAATGAGCATATTTTCCTATTAGTAATATTATAAGTTTTTTTATGTTTCATCTTATTCATAGTGATATTTACGGTCATTTTAGTACTCCTAATGTTAAGCAAAATAGTTTTTTTTTTTATTGATGATTGTACTTGTGTTACCGGGATATTCATACTCAAACATAAATTCGATGTCATTACTATCCTCCCAAATTTCTATTCTATGATTAAAATTCTAATTGAGGGTCAACATCAAAAGGTTTTTGTTGGAGAATGCTAGGGACTATTTCAATCAAGTCTTAACTCCATACTTTCGGAAAGAAGGAATCATAGATGAGTCACCTTGTATTAATACTCCCCAACAAAATAGAGCAGCAGAAAAGAGAAATGGTCACCTTCCTGAGTCAACCAAGCCTTTCTTTTTCAAAAAAATTTGCCTAAATCCTTTTTGGGAGGAAGTTGCTCTTACAAAAACTTATATTATAAACCGTTTACCTTCAAGGGACTTGGGTCTAGAGTCTAATGGAAATTCTAGCAACATTTTATCTAAGTCTACAAATTACAAATAATCTTAGCCCACAGTGTTTGGATGTATATCTTTTGTTCATGTTTATAGTTAAATCGAGGCAAGCTAGACCCAAGAGCACAAAAAATGTGTCAATATATGTTACTCATCAACTAAAAAAGATACAACTATTACCATTCTCCATAAAAAAAAAAAAAAAAGCTCTACCTCTCAGCAGATCTTACATTTAATGAGTGTGATGCTCATTTCTCAACTCCTTATCTTGTAATACCCCAACTTTATACAAAAATCGGAAGGGTCGGAAATGTCACCTTGTCCTGAGGACGAGGTGTCTTTATAATATGATAATAAAATATCATACCTAAAGCTAAATAAAATTCTTACATAGTCCTAAAGTTATATAAAAGTCTCCAAACAAAATAATTCGAATATTCAAGTAATAGAAATGTAAGTGTCACATAAAAAATCTCAAATTATAAGTACATTGAGCTTATTTCTTCAGTCATGTCTCAACTCAAATCACCATGAAAAAATGATAAAAATATGTGAGATAAAAATCTCATTAAGTCTTGTAGTGTGCTTATATTTCAATTTATAAAATATTTCATGATGCATGAAAAATATTTCTCTTGTAATAACTACAAGTAATACATCATGCCTTCAAATATTTTCTCAATAAAATTTTTGGAAGAAATTATTAATTGCTCTCGAAGTAGAGTAAAACATTATATTTTAGGATAATATCATGTATCAATATAATTTCATCAAAACAAAGTCAGGAATCTATAAAACATTTATTTTGATCCTTCAAACCATTATTAATGCCATATAATAAAGATACTGTACTATGAAACTTGGCATCATGATACATAAACGGTGGAAGCACATTGCAATCCCAATCGAATCACCAAGATATGTACAATGAAGTTTTACATGATAGCAGATGGGTAGAGTACAATGCAATCCCAACCAAATCACTAAGATATCGTATTATGAAATGATACATGATGTAGGTGTAAATTATACCAAAAAAATATTCAACCATCTCTCTCATTCATTGCCATTGGCTTGGATACCTCACATCCGTTGCTTCAGCTAATCTTACAATATTGCTACTAACCAAGAATGGCTAAACTTGCAAGTATTCTTACCCCACTTGGAAAGTGTCAATATCTTAGAGATGGCCACCTACTAAAATGTGTTCTCAATCTCACGTGAGCTAGTGTAGGAGTATTACCCTTTTGAGCACTTAAGAATTCATAATCATTTTTCAAAGTGGCTCAACAGAACAGTATTCCTTCAAGGAATAGCTTAATAACCTATACAAAATTTCAGTTCCCAATTCTACAACATATATATATATATATATATATATTTTCTATTCCCGAAAAATACTTTATATTTCATACAATCTCCAAATACAAAATATATAAGCAATCAAACAATTTCCAATCCTAGAAAACATATAAATTTCCATCTTTCAAATCTCGCATAAAAAAATTGATAACTGGATCTGAAGATTTTATAATACATGCTATAATTTTTACAAACATACGTATAGAGATAAAATCATGGTGTAATAATCATAGACAGTTCATGATACTCAATTCATGGCTCCAAATCCTATGCTCATCAACTTGAAAAAGATTTTCAAATTAGGTCATGCATAGGCATTTTTTATTTTAAACATCAGGACTAACAATCAAATTTGGAAATATTTCAACAGTATCATATATGAAAAACATTTCAGGAGATGCAACGATTTACATTTTCCAAAATAATTCATACAAAAGCTTTTATAAAGCAACAAGCATTTTCATGAATGCGAATGCAAGGAATTATTTATCAATTCTAGAGAAGTTCACATATCATTTTGATGAAATGCAAGGATCTACATATCAATTATATAAGTTCACAAAACATTTTCATAAAATGCAAGGACTTACCCTAGTTCAAGAAATAGTGTAATAGTTCTAACTTACTTTCACGGTTCACAACCTTTAACCTTCAACCTCCACAAAATCTATCATATAATTATTCAAATGTTAAAGTACTATATGAACTCTCCGATATGGGCTAAAATTGTCATTATTTTCTTAGTTATTTAAGATTGTTTTGAGATACATTCGTTGTAATAATTAGGCCATACTCCTTCCTATTTGACATTTTGCTTGTAAAAAGTGTTTTTGGCAAATATGTGAAAATTTAAGTAGATTTGGAGCCGAAAATGCACAATTCCAGAATGTACCTGACCCCAAGCCCAGCCAATAGGCCAGGCGCCAAGTCAATTCTGGTCCAGTAGAAAATTTTGAGCCAAGCTTAGGGGAAATTCCAGAACAGACTTGGCGCCAGGTCTAGCAAGTGTACCTGGAGCCTTGTCTACCAAGTGTACCTGGTGCCAGGTCTATTTCGTCTGCAGACCAAAAATAGAGCAATTCCAGGGGAAGAACAGAGTGCACCTGGCTCTAGGTGGGTCGAAGGTACCCGCCGCTAGGTACGCTCTGGAAGGCAATTGTTCTGTGCACGAATTTGGGAATTCTCCATTGATTTTGGTATTTTATGAATCCTACTCGGCCAAGACTTCCTAAGCCATGAATTCAACATCCAAGAGGCCTATAAAAGTACAAGAAAATACAAGGATTAGGGGATATACCTAGACATGCACAGAGAGAGATGGATTCATAAGCAAAAATTCCCAATTACTCATTGAAGGAAGAATTTACCTAATCAAGGAGGATTGTTCAAGAGGGTTGTCAAGAAAGAAGAAAGAGGCTTCTCTATGAGTGCTTTCTTTTCTCTTCTTTTCCTTAAACAATAATGTATTCAATATTTATATTGTAATTTAAAATTATTTTGAGATTCATGATTTTATGTTAATTTAGTTATGTGATCAATTCTTTATCACCTTTGGTGTTTGATTACTTGATATCATTAGTTATTGATAGTTCTTCTAATTGACTTGAGACGACGATGTTAGGAGTTTCATTACATTGATTTCGCATTTGTCTAATCTTAATGGACTTGAGCGATGAAGTTAAGATTATAGGACTAAGTAATCAAATATTAGTTGATTTCACCTCGAGCAAAGGGTTATTAGCTAATTTCATGCTTATAAGGAATTGGGCTTAATGCATGTTTTGGTTATATTAGCTTGATTGGAAAATCTATTAATTTAATTAAAATATAGGATTCCATGGATTAGGAGACGAAGTGAGATTTATTTAAGTAGATTCATGACTTGTGAAACAATTGAATTTTACTTTACATTCCTTTATGATGCCAAGATGATAATTAGTTGAGAGAATTGCTAGTTAGTTCATTGTCATGTTTTCTAGGATAATTGTCTAAATTGTATAAACCTACATCCTTGAGTTGTATATATTTCTTTATTTTTCTTTTTATTTTTTTCTCACGTTAATTTGTTGGTTAAACAATGAATGAAAAGTAATTAGTATATACTTACTCCTTTGAGGATTGATACTCGCTAATTCCCTTTGTTGTGCTTGCGATGAGTATACTTACTCGTATGTGTATTTTGGGATTAATATTTTAATTAAAACTTGACTATGAGATGTATTTAAATTTGATAATTTTTATACACCCAAAATTTGCGCATCAAGTTTTTGGCATCGTTGCTGGGGAACAATATTATGAAAGCTTGTATTTTGTTGATTTAACCTTATTTATATGTTAATATGTTAATATGTAAATATATGAATATGTATATATTCATTGTATGACTTGGTGTTGTATTATGTTTTCTTGTGTACGTGTACTTTAATGTCTCTATACATTGTAATTCTTTATAACTTAATTTGTAAACATATCCTAATTGTCTAACTTGTAAAATCTTTAATCTCACAATTTTTTGTCTTGTGTAGACCTTATTCTTAGTTTATGACCCGACGATCTAAAGCCGAGATAGTCGACCATAATCTGGAAATCAAGAGAACTCTCACTAAGCGAAAGGGTAAGGAAAGAGATGAAGGTAAATTTGCCCAACAATGGTGGTAACGGTAGAGCTAACGAGCAGATTATGAATGACTTTGTAAAACCCACAATATCAGGTACCTGCTTTAATATCACAAGGCCTAGGATAGAGGCCAACAATTTTGAGATTAAACCCAATTTAATCAAAATGATCTAAAATATGGTTACCTGAGGAAGATCCCAATGCCCACCTTACGAGTTTTCTTAAAATTTGTGACACATTTAAGATGAATGATGTTTCTGAGGATGCCTTCAAGCTAAGACTTTTCCCCTTTTTCTGGAGAGATCGAGCAAAATAATGGTTAAAATCTTTGCCCACCATTTCCATTACTACTTGGAATGTGTTAGCTGAAAAATTCTTGGCCAAATATTTTCCACCAGCTAGAACATCCAACCTTAGGACTGACATTTTTGCCTGCCAACAATTAGAGGCCGAAAACCTTTATGAATATTGGGAGAGGTTTAAGGAAATGCTGAGAAATATCCTCACTTGAGTTGGGAATGCAAACGCAGATCTTTTACAGTGGGTTGAGTTTTGCTACGAGGCAATTAGTTGATGCATCTGTAGGAAGCTCTATCAAATCCATGGTGAAAATCTGATTAGGGTACGAATAACTATGCTTAGGGTAGTTCATGGTCTAGAGCTCGTATACATAGAGTACATAAGGTGGATACAATGGCTGCATTAGAGGCAAATGTGGAAGCATTCACCGAAAAAATGAATTAATTGGTAATGCCTCCTTCCCAAGGGCAGGTAATGAGTGTGAATTGTGGTTTCTGTGGGGAAGGGCATCCAAACCATAAGTGCCAAAATATAGGGTCTTCACACGAAACACTGGAACAAGCGGCATTTGTAGGTAATGGTCGGCAAGGTAATAATCCATATAGCAATACTTACGACCCAAGTTGGAGG
Organism: Voacanga thouarsii; assembly: GCA_026120185.1. Lineage (NCBI taxonomy): Eukaryota > Viridiplantae > Streptophyta > Magnoliopsida > Gentianales > Apocynaceae > Voacanga > Voacanga thouarsii. The sequence goes on along the minus strand of JANUWF010002952.1, from coordinate 42,654 downwards.
AATCACTCCAACTTTTCTTGGAACAATCAAAACCAACCTCGGCAAGCTTTTTCAAACTTTAGGATGCAAAGGACTTAACCACTTGTGCCATACAATGCCCCTCCAACTAAACCATCCTTGGAGGAGCTAGTCACCCAATTGGTAAGTGGAACAGAAATACAGTTCCAATGAATCGATGCGACTATGAGCAACTTGGAGGCGTCCATGTATAACCTTGAAAGTTAAATTGGGCAGCTAGACAAATTCCTTAGTGATCGTCAACCGGGATCACTTCCAAGCAACACAGAGACTAACCTACAGACCAAGACCGTAGGAAACGCTGATGTGGCACTATTCTAGTTTTTGAACAATCTTTTTAATTCTCGTTTATTTTTATTTATTTGGCTTCAGATTGAATGCTTCTTTTGAGTTTGTGTCCTTTTTTCTTTGATTCCATTAAATTTCATCGTTTTAAAAAAAGTGAATTTTGGCCGAAGCTGACCTGACACCAGGCCTAACCCGTGGCCCGGGCGCCGGGCCAGAACTATGACCCGACAATAAAGTGCGGACAGAATAGAACTGGTGCCAAGCCCAGTCCTTGGGCCCGACACCAGGCCCGTTCGGCCACCACACTTAAAACCGGCCTTCTTGGCCACTTTTGTTCAAAAAAGTTTCATCCCTCTCAAATTTTCTCTCAATCCATCACTGGGTTCATCTTGAAAACATCGCCGGATCACTTTCTAAACCTCCAAAACACTTCCCAAACAAAAAATCCACACTTTGTTCTTGAAAGTTTAGATCCAAACAAGAAAAAAAATTTAATATTTTAGCCCAAAATCCATTTTTCAATCCTTCCATTGGGGGCACGATTTCTTAAATCTTTTTGCATACAATTATTGCCCATGCATTGGTGATCACTGTGGTATGAATTTTCTACACTTTCTTCAGTTAAATTTTTTCTTATGAATTTTGGTTAGTTTTCTATGCATTTTTGGGCAAGAATTCTTGAAATATTTATGATGAAGGATTTGAGTGTTAAGACTACTTTCTTTGGGCTTTCATTGGCATGAGAGTATCATTGATACTACTTTGTGATTAAAGCCATTGATATTTTACATATATTTGGAAGTAATTGAGCATGCATTCTTTGTGAGTAATTTTTGGGATAAAAGATACTTGTTCATGTTTCACTTAGTCTTGTGCTTATAAACTTTACATTTTGATAAAAATGGCATGGCTAATTAAGAATCATGATTCTGAGCTGAATATTGATTCATTGAGCACTATTGAACATTGTAGATTTGATCAAGCCTCTTGATATTGTGTTTAGATTAGGATATGGCTATCTTTTTTGTAGGTTTGTTGGAGGAAATTGAGTGCTATTTTTTTGCCTGTCTTGTGGTGTTTTGTGTTGAGTTGGTGGTGGTACTAATGGGTGTTGTAATTGTGAGAAGGTTAAGAGTTGAGCAATAGTTGTAAAAAGTGAGTTGAGAGCATCATATTTTTCTGTTCTACCATTTTTCTTCATCCTTCTATCATGTCTGGATGACCTAGGGTTAGCACCGGGGGCTAAGAGAGCTCGAGATGCATCTTCCTCCACACTTTCTTTTGAGCCTCAACCTATCCAACCTACCCATTTTCTTTATCCTATATGTCAAATCTAGTATAACAAGCACCAAGACAATGAGATTATAGTAGAAAAGCAATACAAGCTGTCTTTAGACAATTCTCTAGAGCTTTCTACTATGTTTAGGTGTATGGGGAGGGAACCCATTATTAGAATGGAAAGTCCTTATTATCCTGTGTGTGTGAGAGAGTTTTATGGCAATATGCATGAAAAAAAATAAAAATAGCCTCTAAGTCATCTCCAACATTGTCAAAGGGATTCCCATTGAGTTTGATAGAGCATGACTAGCTAGAATTTTAGGAGTCCCAGATGAGGGGCAGTGGATAGTTGTGGACCATAATAACCAAAAGATCTTCTCTGAGTTTACATAGGATGTGGGGGTTGTAAGGGCTAGTTTTCGTATGTGGAGAAAAGGAAAAATAGGTCAAAACCGGTATTACGCAAATAATGACCTTAGACTCAATGGTGTGCCTTAGTCTATATCTTTGCTTTCAACGCCTATCCCAAGGCTAGCGGCTTCAATGAGTCTAGGGTCCTTGACCTTTATATTTTGGATAAGATAAGGAACTGTGAGCCTATTCCTCTTGCTCCAATTATCATTCACTCTACGCGAGAGGTTATTTCCTCTAACATTGTAGCCAAAGCCCTCAAATATCATTTGGTTATTATGCGTATTCTAAGAGACTTTGGAGTACGGCTGGATAGAGAATTGAGTGAGCCTACTACTAACTGCGACCTAGTAACGGAGCATACTTTGGTTCAGTGTGGGCATCGCTAAAATGAAAGGGCCAAGTGGTGGAAGAGGCCGTAAGAGGTGCAGTACCTCGGAAGGGAGGAGCTTCCCCCTGATGAGGAGGAGGAAGATGAGCCACCTAATAGACCTACACCTCGAGCCACTAGCTCTCATTTATGTACTAATTTTGAGGCACGAATGAAGGCACAGATGGAGAGCCAAATGACTATCCTTGTAACACCCTATGTCTGCGTTGTAATAGGCTGGGTTCTGGTGGGATGTTGCCCCGCCTGATTTCTCAGACAATGAGTCTTTATATCGATTTAAAACTTAAGGTAAGTGAGTAAGAGTTCAAACTTAAGTAGATATATGGAATATGCTCTTTTATTACATAAGCATATAAGTCAAGATAGGTATATCATCATAGTTACCAAAATACACACGCTAAAATATTACTTAGACTTTTTATAATGATCACTCCAAAAGTTTCACTAGCCAGTGCTAGAGAAGTAGTCCCGGAAGTACCGTCATTTCTTCCTCAGCTTCAATTCCTAAAAAAAAAATAGAAAAGATAGACACACATATGAGTGGGGTACTCAGTCAGTCCCGTGTATGCTAGTGTTTTTCTGATGAAATCAATTATCCATTTCTTTACTGAAAATAACTTTATAACTGGGAAATAGAAGTAATTGATGGATTTGGGTTCAATTTATCTTATACATACGAAAAGCATAGTTTCCAAACATATGGCCCCTAATTTTAATAAAAAGCGGGTTCTTCTCTATCTATATGGGCGGCCTGCATGCAAAGCTCAAGAAACTTCGCCTTCAGCTACACGGTTTCTTGGGCTAGGAACTACGCCTTATAGCATGTTACCCCTGTCATGCCGGAGTGGTGAGTGTAAAAAATGTACAGCTCACCAAGCACTTAGGGATCTTTTACTTGCCACCATAAGCCAGATTTGATTTGATTGAAAATCTGGCTACGAATAACTATGCTTAGGGTAGTTCATGGTCTAGAGCTCGTATACATAGAGTACATAAGCTGGATACAATGGATGCATTAGAGGCAAAGATGGAAGCACTCACCGAAAAAATGAATCAATTGGTAATGCCTTCTTCCCAAGGGCAGGTAATGAGTGTGAATTGTGGTTTCTGTGGGGAAGGGCATCCAAACCATAAGTGCCAAAATATAGGGTCTTCACACGAAACACTGGAACAAGTGGCGTTTGTAGGTAATGGTCGGCAAGGTAATAATCCATATAGCAATACTTATGACCCAAGTTGGAGGAATCACTCCAACTTTTCTTGGAATAATCAAAACATACCTCGACAAGCTTTTTCAAACTTTAGGATGCAAAGGACTTAACCACCTGTGCCTTGCAATGCCCCTCCAACTAAACCATCCTTGGAGGAGCTTATCACCCAATTAGTAAGTGGAAAAGAAATATGGTTCCAAGGAATCGATCCGACTATGAGAAACATGGAGGCGTCCATTTGTAACCTTGAAATTTAAATTGGGCAGCTAGCCAAATTCCTTAGTGATCGTCAACCGGGATCACTTCCAGGCAACACAGAGACCAACTTACGGGACCAAGACCGTGGGAAACGCTGATGTGGCACTGTTCTAGTTTTTGAACAATCTTTTTAATTCTCGTTTATTTTTATTTATTTGGCTTTAGACTGTAAGCTTCTTATGATTTTGTGTTCTTTTTCTTTGATTCCATTAAATTTCATCGTTTTAAAAAAGTGATTTTTGGCCAGAGCTGACCTGGCACTAGGCCTAACCCGTGGCCCGGGCGCCGGGCCAGAACTACGACCCGAAAATAAAGTGCGGAAAGAATAGGACTGGCGCCAGGCCCAATCCTTGGGCCCGACACTTTGCCCGTTCGGCCACCACACTTAAAACTGGCCTTCTTAGCCACTTTTGTTCAAAAAACATTCGTCCCTTTCAAATTTTCTTTCAATCCATCATTGGGTTCACCTTCAAAACACCGCTGGATCACTTTCTAAACCTCCAAAACACTTCCCAAACAAAAAATCCACACTTTGTTCTTGAAAGTTTGTATCCAAACAAGAAAAAATTCAACTTTTCACCCAAAATCCATTTTTCAATCCTTCCATTGGGGGCACGATTTCTTCAATCTTTTTGCATACAATTATTGCCCATGCATTGGAGATCACTGTGGTATGAATTTTCTACACTTTCTTCAGTTAAATTTTTTCTTATGAATTTTGGTTAGTTTTCTATGCAATTTTGGGCGAGAATTCTTGAAATATTCCTGATAAAGGATTTAAGTGTTAAGACTACTTTCTTTAGGCTTTCATTGGCATGAGAATATCATTGATACTACTTTATGATTAAAGCCATTGATATTTCACATATTTTTGGAAGTAATTGAGCATGCATTCTTTGTGAGTAATTTTTAGGATGAAAGATACTTGTACATGTTTCACTTAGCCTTGTGCTTATAAGCTTTACATTGTGATAAAAAAAAATGGCATGGCTAATTAAGAATCGTGATTCTGAGCTGAATATTGATTCATTGAGCACTATTGAACATTGTGGATTTGATCAAGGCTCTTGATATTGTGTTTAGATTGGGATATAGCTATCTTTTTTGTTGGTTTGTTGGAGGAGATTGAGTGCTGTTTTTTTGCCTGTCTTGTGGTGTTTTGTGTTGAGTTGGTGGTGGTACTAATGGGTGTTGTAATTGTGAGAAGGTTAAGAGTTGAGCATTAGTTGTAAAAAGTGAGTTGAGAGCATCATATTTTTCTGTTCTACCATTTTTCTTCATCCTTCTGTCATGTCTAGATGACCTAGGGTTAGCACTGGAGGCTAAGAGAGCTCGAGATGCAACTTCCTCTACACCTTCTTTCGAGCCTCAACCTACCCAACCTGCCCTTTTTTTTTTTATCCTATATGTCAAATCTAGTACGACAAGAACCAAGACAATAAGATTATAGAAGAAAAGCAATACAAGCTGTCTTTAGAAAATTCTCTAAAGCTTTCTTCTATGTTTAGGTGCCTGGGGTGGGAACTCATTATTAGAATGGAAGGTCCTTATTATCCTGTGTGCATTTGAGAGTTTTATGCCAATATGTAGGAAAAAAATAAAAATATCCTCCAAGTCATCTACAACATTGTCAAAGGGATTCCTATTGAGTTTGATAGAACAAGACTAGCTAGAATTTTAGGAGTCCCAAATGAGGGGCAGTGGATAGTTGTGGACCATAATAACCAAAAGATCATCTCTGAGTCTACATGGGGTGTGGGGGTTGTAAGGGCTAGTTTTTGTATGTGGCGAAAAGGAAAAATAGGTTAAAATCGGTATTACTCAAATAATGACCTTGGACTCAATGGCGTGCCCTAGTCTATATCGTTGCTTTCAACGTCTATCCCAAGGCTAGTGGCTTCATTGAGTCTAGGGTCCTTAACCTTTATATTTAGGATAAGATGTGGAACTGTAAGCCTATTTCCCTTGCTCCAATTATCATTCACTCTACGCGAGAGGTTATTTCCTCTAACATTGTAGCCAAAGCCCTCAAATTCCGTTTGGTTATTATGCGTATTTTAAAAGACTTTGGAGTACGGTTGGATAGAGAATTGAGTGAGCTTACTACTGACTGCGACCTAGTAACGGAGCATACTTTGGTTCAGTGTGGGTATCGCTATGATAAAAGGGCCAAGTGGTGGAAGAGGCCGTATAAGGTGCAGTACCCCAGAAGGGAGGAGCTTCCCCCTGAAGAGGAGAAGGAAGATGAGCCACCTACTATACCTACCTCTCGTGCTAGCTCTTATTTACGTACTGATTTTGAGGCACGAATGAAGGCACAGATGGAGAGCCAACTGACTATCCTTGTAACACTCCATGTCTGCGTTGTAATAGGCCACGTTCTGGTGGGATGTTGCCCCGCCTGATTTCTCAGACAAGGAGTCTTTATAACGATTGAAAACTTAAGGTAAGTGAGTAAAAGTTGAAACTTAAGTAGATATATGGAACATGCTCTTTTATTACATAAGCATAGAAGTCAAGATAGGTACATCATAGTTCCCAAAATACACAAGCTAAAATATTACGTAGACTATGTATAATGATCACTCCAAAAGTTTCACTAGCCGGTGCTAGAGGAGTAGTCCCAGAAGTACCGTCATGTATTCCTCAACTTCAATTCCTAAAAAAAATAGAAAAGATAGACACACATGTGAGAGGTGTACTCAGTAAGTCCCGTGTGTGCTAGTGTTTTTCTTATGAAATCAATTATCAATTTCTTTACCGAAAATAACTTTATATCTGGGAAATAGAAGTAATTGATGGATTTGGGTTCAATTTATCTTATACATATGAAAAACATAATTTTCAAACATATAGCCCCTAATTTTAATAAAAACGGGTTCTTCTCCATCTATAAGGGCGACCCGCGTGCAAAGTTCAAGGAACTTCGCCTTTGGCTACACGGTTTCTTGTGCTAGGAACTACGCCTTACAGCGCGTTACCCGTGTTATGCCGGAGTGGTGAGTGTAAAAAATGTACAGCTCACCTAGCACTTAGGGATCTTTTACTTGCCACCATAAGCCAAGAGTTCCAATCCTGACGTCAATCACCGTCAAGGTGACAAGGTATTAAACACACCGAGTGTCCCTGCTCGGTATCTTGTATACAATCCACCATCATAATCAATAGGAAATTACCGGGCTCAAAATGGCTAGCCAGAGATGGGTAATTCTGTTGTCCTATCGTCCCATTTGGAGTAAGATAAACCCCATAACTAGACTAGGTTATTTGGGTTTATCTATCTCTAGCTAGTACAATGGTCAAAGCCCTCGCTGATTACTTAACGTCTTCACTGACCCACATGATCAGTCTACTTCCTTTGAAAGGAGTTTGCTCTCCCCGAAGGGAATTCTAAGAAACCGTTTTTAGGGCCAAATATCGTTTTCTAAAAATTTTGCGTCACTCAAGTGTTTATTTTAAATGCTATCAAAAGTGAAAAGTCATATGTCTTTTTATTTACCAAAGGTTTGCTTCATCGTATCATTAAACCAAGCATCCTTGGTACATTACTATGTAATGCGTTTCTTTTGTGTAGTTCTGTACCTTTCAGAGCATAGTCCATGTAGAAAAAATGATATACAAATCATTTCGGGAGCATTTGAGCATAAGTAAAATTTATTGAAAACATTTATGCAAATGCCATGTAAATTGGGTCCATAGGCTTTATAGGCAGTTTCTCATAAAACAAGGGAGTATGAAAATATATACAAGTAGTTTGGTAAGTAAATTAGATTTAATGAAATCGATTCAAGGAAAGCCACAATCAATTAATCTTGTAATAAGCACAAGTAATTAAATACCAAGAAGAAAAATCAATGAATCTAAAGATCAAATAACTCTAAATATCATGAATATCTAAAATAATGTCAAATTACAATAAAACAATTAACACATCATTGTTCAAGAAAAAGAAAACAAAGTAAAAGAAAGCACTCATAGACAAGCCTCCTTCTTCTTCCTTTGAAGACCTTCTTGCACAACGCTCCTTGAATTGAAGAATTCCTCCTTTGATTTAGTGATTTTCTATGATGATTAATGAATCCTCCCATTTTCCCATGTGTTTTTCATCTATTTATAGGCTTAGGATGTGCCTAAACTCGTAGATACAGTGTTCCTGGCCGAATAGAAGTTGGAAGATACTAAAACTCCACAGATTACCAAAAACTGCATAGAAAAAATCAAGCACCGCCTTAGCTTCAGGGCACAGCCGGCACCGCCTTGGCTCACGGAGCCGACACCGGTTGTGTTCTGCTTCTCCACTCGTTTGCCGATTTTTCTCCGAATTCCTCACAATAAAGACCAGAATGCAACCGGCGCCGGTTCCATCTTTACAGACGGTGCCGCCTTAGTTCTGTTTCACTCTGTTTCAACAATATTCCGTCGCATCGAAGTTTGCGCAATCCAGTGCAAGGTCGGCGCCAGTTCTAGGGCCCTAGCCGGCGCCGCCTCTCCTCTGTTTTGTGACGTTTCTGCTTCATTTTATCCAAAAAATTTGTAATAATGAACAAAATACCTTTCCAATGGTAAAATCTCAAATATGAAGGAATATGACTAGTTATTGAACAAAATGTATCACAAAAGAACCTCAAATAACTAGGAAAAACATGACTAATTTAGCCCCTATCAATTCCCCCACACTTAGCTCTTTGCTTGTCCTCAAGCAAAGTATCAAGAACAAGTAGGAAAACACAAGGTTTCATTAATCACTCAATTAATTTCAAAACAATATTCTCAATGCTTTCTTCATTCAAGATCATAAAACACATGATACTACATCTTTCACAACCAATGCAAGACTTGTGTAAGTGATAAATGACTTAGTAGAACTATCTCAATACTTCACAATATTCTCAAACCATTAGAAAGAATTTAGTTCAAAAAGAATATACATTCCAAAGGCTTACTCTTCATTCACTCTCTCCATGAATCCGAGACATATCATGACTCTACTTAGGTCAAGTAGGACTTTTAAGCTTGTAATGTAAGGCTAAAGGCTTCTAATGTAGCTTATCAAATGAAGGATATAGGAGAATCAAAAATCAAAGAAAAACTGAGAGTTCGTAAGAAAAGGATAAACAAAATGAATCAATAATTCCCAACTCTTCTTGCTCTCCTATTCCAAAAATAAATCAAAACCCATAACCTTGTTTAGAAATTTCAACTCCACTCAAACAAATCCTGCATTTTTCTCTTTCTTTTTCCTCTCTTCTTTTCATCAACTCCTTTTTCACAAGAGCACTCAAATTTTCCAGCACTGGTAACTTTAAACTTTTTCTCAGCTCAATCACCATTCCTTTTGTAATTTTTTTTTCTCCATTTTTCTTTCTTCACTTGCCTTCTTTTTTCACTGATGCTGTTTTTTTTTTTTTTGAATTTTTTTTCTTTCAATTCTTTTTAGCAGCTTTTTGTTTTCTTCTCTTTTCTTTCTTTTTCTTTCAATTTTCACTTTTTTCATTCTTACTGTTGCTTTTCTTCTTTTCTTTTCTTTTCTTTTTCTTCTCTTTCTTTTCTTTCTTTTCCCATTCCCAGCTTAAATCATTATTGATCCATGACTGAAAGTAACAAGTCATGATCTTTATCCCAATATTCTTCCTCACATTTTCTTATCCATCAAGAGCATAAAACTTTGGAAAATTATTCAAACTCTCATTACAAGTAATGGACAAAAAATTTTGTGATGAGTTTTAATGAAAGAAATCAACAATTTAGGCTAAAAAAATATGCACTAGGGATAATATAACAGTAGGTAGGCTTGAAAGGCTTACACAATCCAAAGAAGGCCTATTACCATCATCCCTAAGTTAAATCATGATTGTCTTTCTTATTTCGCCTCGAGAGATATTCAAGTAAGTTTTAGAATGCTCCATGAATTTTTGTAGAAAAAACAAGTTTAAGAACAATGTAAAGCATTAGATAAAGAACTATTTCGTCCAAGTGAGTGCAAAAGTATGCATAAGCTGTAAATGATCTAAAACATATGCTCTATAGTCTATCATAAAGACATGTACTAAAAATATAGCTTGAAATCGCAAAGAAAATCAGAAAAATTTTGAAAATTTTCTCTCAAAAATTGCTCCTAAGAAGGTTAAAGTATATGTATAGAAGAATCAAATCACTTCCCCACACTTAAACTGGACATTGTCCTCAACGGCCAAAGAAATATAACAAGAACAAATAATACCATGGGACCAAAAATATAAAGGAGAAGAGATAGGGAAAACAAACTTCCATTAATTGCATATTGTGTCGTACAAGAGTTGTATGCTTGAAGAATGAGGCATTGGCAAAGTACCTAAAAAGAAAAATACAAAAGAGCACACCAAAGCATAAAAACTAGAAAAGAAAATAAAGCAAAAACAAAAGAAAGAAAAAGTACAAATAAAGGAAAGCAAGACTAACTAAAAAAAACATGAAAAGAGAAAAGAAAAACAAGAGGGATTGAGAAAATGTAGCCAAGCCTCATCAGTCATCAACCGGTGTAGAGGTACCCGTACCACCTTGTGGCCCAGAAGAATGTTGCCTCAATTCGGCCAACTGCTGCTCCATAGTAGCTTGCCATCTCGCCAAGTCATCCATCGTGCCCTGCAAGCGTAGGAGCATCTCCATTTGCTGGTTGAGTCATCCCAGCACGGTTATCTCAAAGTCATTCTGGGAGTGGGACTGAGAACTGCTAGCTAGTGCACGTGCTGGCGGTGGTGGTTGCTCTTCCTCCACTGTGGGTGGCCTAACCTGCCCGGGATGTTTAACCTCAAAGAGAGTGAGCCACTTCTTCAACTCTTGGCTGTATTTGTACCCGCAAATCATAAGAGTTTGCTCAGTGACCATATCGTGCTCAGTGGTAGCCTCCATAAGTTCTCCCTCAAGATTCACACCAAAGTCTTTTAGAATCTTCATTATAACCAAGGGAAAAACAAAGGCTTTTGCGGAGAGACGGTGATGAACAACCTCCCTAATAGATTGGATGATCAAAAGAGCAAGAGCGATAGGTAATGTTTTCATCATCCGATGCAAAATATAAGTATCAATAAGCCTAGTCTCATTGAAACCACTAGCACGGGGCACAACATTAAACCTAAACATGTAGACTAGAGCTTGAAAGTTGCTGCCAGATCATTGTTTGTGTAGTCCTAGGGTAGCTCTAGTCTTTCGTGTTGGGATTCGTGGACTCCTAAACGCGGAAAACATCTACGAATCCCTCCCGAGGACCCAAGCAAACGATTAAGAAGATCTAAGCTTTAAGAATTACCTCTGGTTGTTGTAATCGAAATCCTTCGATTCTGGTTGCGCTGTTATACGTTCAACCCGAACAATCACCAGACGCTGCAGTATGCGAACGTCCTCTATCGGATACACACCGCGAACTCACTCGATACCCGGGGAGTGCTAGCGCCTAGAGTTTGAGAGGTTTTTTTTCTGGTAGAGAATGGCACGAATGTTCTCAACCGAAAAATTGGACTATTGAAAGACGGCTAGGGTTTTCTTAAAAAACCCTCGAACCTCTTAGAGTCCAACCCTAATAATATCTTATCATATTCTAATTTAAATTCAAATTAAATTAAAACTGATATGATAAGATTCTGCCATTATCTCGGTAATTTAACTAATTATTTTACCGAGTCAGATTCTTATAATCTGGATATCATCCAGATTCATCGAACCTGGTCACCAGAAAAATAACCTAACAAGTTTGCTTATTGTGTGACCCTATAGGTTCATTTAACACTGGCAGCGTGCCTAAATCGTATTTAAATGGCCCACAAGTTATAAGCGGTTTCTAGCAAAACATTATAACTATCCAGGTTAAATGAAGATCGGTGATCTCTTTGAACCAAACCATAATTTTATATTTAGTCCTTTTGTCAAACGATATCCAGATTAAGCATAAGGCACGGAGCATGTCATCCTTATTAAGTTTAATCAATTATTTCTTGATTTCATAGTAGACTGTTCAAACAAATGATATCAATATCTTAGATTGATATATTTGAGCACGGCCATGCATTTTTAACAGTCTAACTTATCAAGGGGCCCATGGATATCTCTCCCATAACTGAGAGGGATAAATTCCTTCACAATCAATCATATTCCTCTCCTTGATTTATTCTATATCCAACAAGTAGTCTAATTTATTATCCGGTTAAAGACAACTTTAGACAATGTCAAAATATAGAATTTATCAAGTAAGAAACTATGATGAATTTAGGTCGAAGGACTTTCAATATTATTATGGCTAGAAAGTACTTATGACATATTCCATGAAGTACTCTCACAGTGGGTCATGTCCAATACAATGTTCTCTAACATTTATTTATGTCTTGACTCGATATCACAAATATCCATGGCCAGTAAAACATAGCCATCAAGTCACAAATATACTAATCTTAATTTATTATTATTCCAATAATAATAATCGATCAGGGACAGTTTTAGAATAGTCATTGTATTCATTGTAGGGTTTTACTATCAAGTCACGTACTTGATGACCAACAAAACAAAACTCACTATTCATGGAAAGGAAAGCCTCATATTATTATATAAAACATAATGACAATTGTATAAGTACAAATTGACTCTAGGGCATATCCCCAACATTTCGAACATCCTAATTCGGGTCTGAAAGAATCTTTTGATTATTCACATCTATCCCTTGCCATGTCTCTTCGTCAAAAACCTGGAGGAGATTGGCTAACTGATTTTGGGTGATGACAATGGGTACTCCTTTAACTCTCGTTTCAATGTGGGAAAGATGTTTATTGCCTTTATCTACCATATTGGCATAAAAATTCCTCTATGAGCACTAGACAATACTTCCATTTCAATTGTACTATCGACCCCTATCCTAGCTTTCTATGCCCAATTTGAGTGCACGGTCTAAGGTGGGTGAGAAAGTACGCTCGACAATAATCTTATTAGATGATCTCCTACTGTACCATTCCTCACAAGATGCATCTATAAACTCAGTAGGTCTAAGGGACAAAGGATCAATAGATGAAGGGGCTGAGGAAGAAGAGGTTCTCGCCCTTTTAGAAGACTGCCCCCTTGCTCTAGACATGGTCAAGTAAGGAATGAGGGAAATAGGAATAGAGAACAAGTAAGCTCCAAGTCTGAAAATAGGGCCACTACCCTTTCAAACACACTTCCCAAATTGTACTCAACCCTCAACCAATCTCACAAGTCACACAACCCAAACTCCTTTAATATATATACCCTCCAGTCCACTAATTCAATCAATCACCACCAATTAATTCAACACAACCTGCATAATACATGTAAAATTCCCTGTAAAGCATAAACGTGTTGAATATCTTCAATGCATGGATGTAGACATGATCATGTTAATCATGGCATTATATGATAAACAATGCACATTCCATATAGTCAACTGTCACAAATAACCATAATTCTAAACTTAGCTACATGCATGAAGCCCTTAATGATCATATGCATGAATCAAGTATCAAAGAATGATAAACTCCTAATCTAGTTCAACTCATGAAGCTCAATGAGTAATGCACAATCCATTCCTAGCATACATAATACTAATTTTCGGCCAAAACTATCCTTACAATTAGAAAAAATCATCTCCATTATTTTAACTGTAGGAATTGAATAAAAATCATACATTTATACTATTGTATACATGGGTAAGCAAAAGATGCAAGCTTTTTGTAGAAATCTACTCTCTTTGTTTGTGGATGGAATGTGATTTTGGTGTGAAAAATTGAAGATTTTGATAGTTTTGATCCGTAGGATTACTAAAATAGAAGCCAATCGATGTTATAGAGGTGTTTGGGAGTTAAAAAATTGAATTTTTGGCAGTGGGGGATATGAAGCCGGCGCGGGCTTGAGAGAATTTAAGAGGGAGATTGAAGAATTTGAAGAAGAAGTTGCCAAAATGGCCCTTAAATCTGCTTAACCCGACAGGAACCGGCGCCGGTCCTAGCTCTCGGAGCTGGTGTCGGCTTGGTTCTGTCCGGTTCTCCTCTTTTTTTTTTTTTCAAAAATGGGCAACATACAGTAATGCTGAATAATGCACTCTAATTAATCAATCAAAATGACAAAAATAGAAAATTGTCTCAATCACAAAAACTGAAAGTAAAGAAAAGTAAAATTGCTTCACTGCTTCCCACAGTTGTGATCCCATGGATTTTTCTCAGTATTCCCTAGTAGAATCCCTGCTTGACGATCTCCAAAGAGTTTGGCTAGTTGACCAATTTGGTTCTCCAAATTGCGCATGGAAGTCTCTAAGTTCCTTGTTGTTGCATCGACTCCTTGGAACTTAGTCTCTGTGGGACTTACCAATTGGCCAATCAACTCTTCCAATAGTGGCTTTGGAGGTGCTGCAATGTTGTTCATGGGGTTTTGGTTCCTTTGATTGCCTCCAAGATTGAAAGACCCTTGCCTAGGTTGATTCCCATTACTCCAAGAGAAATTATGGTGATTTTTCCAGCCAGGATTATAGGTAGAGCTGTATGAATTGTTACCTGGCCGGACATTACCTGCAAAAACCACCTGCTCCGAAGTTTCTTGGAGTGACCCCATCTTTTGGCATTCATGATTGGGGTGCCCTTCTCCACAGAAATCACAATTGATGTTTAAAACTTAACCTTGAGGCATTACCAACTGTTCCATCTTTTGAGTTAAGGCATCCACCTTAGCCTCTAATGCTACCACAGCATCCACTTTATGTACTACTTGCACACGAGCTTTTGACCTTACATTTCCCCAAGAATAGTTATTAGAAGCCAAATTTTCAATAAGCTCAAATACCTATTTCTGGGTCTTCTGATTGATGGAACCCCCTGTAGAAGAGTCCACCACTTGTTGTGTTGTGAACGTGAGGCCATTCAAGAAGATAAGCATTTGCATTCGCAGCTTAAATCCGTGGTGTGGGCATTTTCTTAACATCTCCTTAAACCTCTCCCAACTTTTATATAAAAGCTCAGAATCTAATTGTTGGAAGGCAAAGATTTCATTCCTAAGTTTGGCTTCCTAGCTGGCGGAAAATATTTGGCCAAAAATTTTTCAGCTAGGGCCTTCCAAGTAGTGATGGAACTTGTAGGTAAAGACTTTAACTAAGATTTGACTCTATTTCTCAAGAAAAAAGGAAAAAGTCTTAGCTTTATGGCATCCTCAGAAACATCATTCATTTTGAAGGTATCACAAATCTCAAGAAAACTGGCTAAGTGAGCATTGGGATCTTCTTCAGGTAGCCTGTCAAATTGAACCATATTTTGCACCATTTGGATAATGTTGGGCTTTATTTCAAAATTGTTCGCATCTACCCTAGGCCTAGTGATACTCGAGCCTGTGCCCGATTTGGTGGGTTTCACAAACCATAAACCTCCTATCATTTTCAGCATTGTTCTGTTGAGCACCATCCATCTCGACGATCAAGTTCCTTTGAATTGTCCGGCGAATTTTTGACAACGTCCTTTCGATTTCGGGGTCAAAATCGACTTTATCGCCTTCGGATTTTCGGGTCATGTGCCAAGGATAACACCTAAGAAAACAAGAAGTAAGTTAGATACATAAGTATTGACCAAATTACAAGGGTACAAAGTTAGTAAATCAAACATAGTCCTAGTTAGTAGCCTAAGTTAGGTTACAAGGTTGTACAAAAATACACAAAATATAAAAGATAGCACCTTTTTGCGAGAAGAACAATTGTACATATTTACATACGTACATATTTACATATTTACATATTCACATGGTTAAATCAACAAAATCCAATCTTTTATGCTATTGTTCCCCGGCAACAGCGCCAAAAACTTGATGTGACTGGACTTGGGTATAAAAATAATACAGAAGCTAAGACATTCCCAATTAAGTTTAAATTAAAACGTTCAACCCAAATCACACATATGAGCAAGCGTACTCATCATTAACCAAGCATAGGGTTCAAACGAGTGTCGATCCTCCAGGAACAAGTAAACATTAATCACATTTCTTTCATTGTTTAACTGACTCAACACAGTAAAAAAAATAAAACAAAAGAAAATAAAAATAAAAATATATACATGTCAAGGATGTAGAATTATGTAACTTAAGCCATTGTTTAGACAAACATGATCTTAAAGAACCCAACCATTACATAACTAATTATTCTCTTGGCATCATAAAGAATTAAAATAGACTCACTTCTTTCCTAATTCATGAATCCCTATCTTCTAGGTAACTTAGTATCACATACTATGTCTCAACCAGTCTTACCCAAAAGATGCATTAAACACAATTCTGTAGATTAAGTCCCATTCTCAGGCAAACTTAAACAAATTAACCAATGAATCCATGCTCTGACAGACATCAATTAACCTTTAATTAACCTGCTCTTAGATTAACCCTATTTTCAGGCAAGTTAAAAGATAACAAATATGAAATCAACCAATTGAACTACCATCAATCCTATTTTCAAGCAAGTTAACAGAAAGCCACAATCAATTAATCTTGTAATAAGCACAAGTAATTAAATACCAAGAAGAAAATCAATGAATCTAAAGATCAAATAACTCTAAATATCATGAATATCTAAAACAATGTCAAATTACAATAAAACAATTAACACATCAATGTTCAAGAAAAAGAAAACAAAGTAAAAGAATGAACTCATAGACAAGCTTCCTTCTTCTTCCTTTGAAGACCTTCTTACACAACCCTCATTGAATTGAAGAATTCCTCCTTTGATTGTGTGATTTTCTATGATGATCAATGAATCCTCCCCTTCCCCCTTGTGTTTTTCATCTATTTATAGGCTTAGGACGTGCCTAAACTCGTAGGTACAGTGTTCTTGGTCGAATAGAAGTTAGAAGATACTAAAACTCCATAGATTACCAAAAATCGCGTAGAGAAAATCAAGCACCGCCTTAGCTTCAGGGCACAACCGGCGCCGCCTTGGCTCACAGAGTCGGCACCGGTTGTATTCTGCTTCTCCACTCGTTCGTTGATTTTTCTCCGAATTCCATGCAATAAAGACCAGAATGCAGCCAGCGCTAGTTCCAGCTTCACAACCGACGCTGCCTTAGTTCTGTTTCAATAATTTTTCGTCGCGTCGAAGTTTGCGCAATCTAGTGCAAGGCTGGCGCCGGTTCTAAGGCCCTAGCCGGTGCCGCCTCTCCTTTGTTCTACGATGTTTCTACTTCATTTTACTCCAAAAATCTGTAATAATGAACAAAATACCTTTGCAAGGGTAAAATTTCAAATATGAAGGAATATGACTAGTTATTGAACAAAATGTATCACAAAAGAACCTCAAATAACTAGGAAAAAAAATGACTAATTTAGCCCCTATCAGTATGTTGTGGTATACCTGAGCAGAAGTACGCAGTGGTGTATTTATTCCGGCAACGCACGGTTAAGTACTAAAGGCTGCGGTCTTAGTACAATGATATGTGGCACCGAAGACAAGGACTGCTGGACTTGCATGTGGATTGGATGCAGGCCGACCTTCTATTGGAGAAGTGCCTGTGATTTGAAAACTAGGGCAATGATTTGAAAATTGCAATATAATTTTTTAAAAATGATCGAGTTCTGAATAAACTCTTCGTTAAAGAGTTTGGAATCATTTCTAATGAACAAAATGATATGCTATTTCACAAAAAGTTTTGTGTACTCTACCTCTTTGATAAAGCACTAGCACACATGGGACTCACTGGGTGATCTTTCACTCACATGTGTCTTTTATCTTACCTTTTTGTAGGATCCGGAATTGAAAGGACCTACGGATAGAGGACGATACCACAGTGATAGCAGAATAGGTCCAAACATTTCCCTTTTTGATAATGTACCTTATTACTGATGTTGAATTGAAATTTTCATGTATGAGATTCTTTGCTATATATGTGCACGTGGCCATCAGTATGGGTTGTTGGATGGATCTGGAGAAATAAACACTCGGGTGATGCAAAACTTTTAGAAAACGATATTAGGCCCCAAAAACAGTTTCTTAAAATTCCCTTCAGGGAGAGCAAACTCTTTTCAAAGGAAGTAGATTGATCATGTGGGTCGTGAAGACGTTGAGTACTCAGCGAGGGCTTTGAACTTTGTACCAGCTCGTGTTAGAGATAGATGAACCTAAATAACCCGGTCTAGTTATGGGGTTTATCTTACTCCAAACGGGGCGATAGGACAATGGAATTAGCCGTCCCTGGCTAGCCATTTTGAGCCCGACAATTGCCTATTGATTATGATGGTGGATTGCACACAAGATACCAAGTGGGGACACTAGGTGTGTTCAATCCCTTGCAACCTCGATGGTGATTGACGTCCAGATTAGGACCCTTAGCCTATGGTGGCAAGTAAAAGATCCCTAAGTGCTAGGTGAGCTATACATTTTTACGCTCACCACTTTGGCATGACACGAGTAACGTGCTGTAAGGCGTAGTTCCTAGCATAAGAAACTGTATAGTCGAAGGCGAAGTTCCTTGAACATTACATTTGGGTCGCCCTTCTAGATGGAGAAGAACCCGCTTTTATTAAAATTAGGGGCCATATGTTTGGAAACTATGTTTTTTGTATGTATAAGATAAATTGAACCCAAATCCATCAATTACTTCTATTTCCTAGTTATAAGGTTATTTTCGGCAAAGAAATTGATAATTGATTTCATAAGAAAAATACTAGCACACACGGGACTGACTGAGTACACCACTCACACGTGTGTCTATCTTTTCTATTTTTTTTTAGGAATTGAAGTTGAGGAATAAATGACGGTACTTCTGAGACTACTCCTCTAGCACTGGCTAGTGAAACTTTTGGAATGATCATTGTACATAGTCTATGTAATATTTTAGCTTGTGTATTTTGGGAACTATGATGATATACCTATCTTAACTTTTATTCTTATGTAATAAAAGAGCATGTTTCATATATCTACCTAAGTTTCAACTTTTACTCGCTTACCTTAAGTTTTAAATCGTTATAAAGACCCATTGTCTGAGAAATCAGGCGGGGCAACATCCCACCGGAACCCGGCCTATTACAACGCAGACATGGGGTGTTACAATCCTCCTATAGCTTCACGATTCCATTGCAGCCATTCGTCACTACCCGGATGTTCAAGATTAAAGGTTGGCTACTTTGATCCAACAAGTTACTGGTGCATCTTTCAGTTGCATAGCTGACGATAATGAGGATGACTCTTGACTTACTCTCTTGTATTTTATGTTATTTGTTTTTATTTTGAATTTTAATGACCTTTACTATCTTTTAGGTTTCTTTTCTTTTATTTCTTTCCCTTTCTTTTTCTAGCTTTATGTTTTTCTTTGTTTTGTTTCTTTTTTTATTAGGTACCCTTATGCCTTTTCTTGTAACTCTTCCTTGTGGTGGATTCAAATATGGTGGCACTACGATGTAATGGAATTATCTTCTTTATTTTATGCATCTTTTTTATTCCTTTTGGTCTTCTTGGTTGTACATTTATTGTTCTATCTTTGGCCATTGAGGACAATGTCCAGTTTAAGTGTGGAGAGGAGAATGAGGTTGAAGAAATACTTTTCCATATCTTTTTTGGTAAAATTTTTTCAAAAATTTTAGTAGTTTTCATTATTAAGCAAGGTTGTAATTCTTTTTCTTACTTGGATATGAGTTTTATCATTCATTAGGTGGATTGTTTTTTGTAAAATTATTTTGTTGGATAGGATATTTGTCAAGACTTGCGAATTTTGATTAATCTTGTTTATACATTGGTATTTAAATGTTATTTAACTGATTTAGCTTGAATATGGAGGATATAATGAATATGAGAAGAGTTTATTGGCTAACTCTTGCATTATAAGTTTAACTTGTGCTACCTTTCAGTTTTGATAAACAATGTGAGTGATAAAAGATCTTTGAGAGAAAGATTATGGAGAATTCTGAAAAATTTTATTTGAGTTGAAAAGAAACAAATGAGTGAAAACAACACTATTGTTAGGTGAATTGGAAAAATACTCTTATTGATTATCGTTGAAGACCTTTAGCTGAAAAGTGGGTCAATATGGGGAGAAGTAGAAAGTGAATTCATTGCACTCTCTTGAGGCTATCTTGAAGGTAAAAAAAGGTAAGAAAGAGCAAAGGAAGAAAGAAAGAATTGGTGAGAAAAAAAAATGATGAGTGATGTCTATAAAAGGGGTCAATACGGTGTGTGAAGAGAAATCCCTACAGTAGAGGCTATCAATTCCCTAAGTCATGGGAAAAAAAATTTTGAAAGAAAAAAAAATTTGGAGTGCTTTCCTTACATCATGACTTGAGTTGTGCAATTTCTGGATTTATAATGCTTGAGCTGGTAGATGGCTTGACTTATATGATTTATATTAGTTATATTTTAACTAGAATGGTGAAATAATCTTCTTAGACTAGGGAATACACTTGATTAATTTGATTTCAAGAGTTTTGTGATGTCTTAAAAAGTTTCAAGGTTTCCATTGTTTTGAAAAGGTATGAATGACAAGAGTTGTATCTAAAGTTTGAAGGAAAGACATAATCATTGCTATGGTAAAGAAATTTTTTGAATGAGTAAGAGTTTGTTTTTTCTTGATAATTTTCTTGGATTAAAGTGTTTTGCTTGAGGATAAGCAAATGATCAAGTGTGGGGGGTATGTGATAAGGGCTAAAATCATCAATATTTTCGTAGTCATTTGAGGTTGTTTTGGGATACATTTGTTGAAATAACTAGGCATATTCCTTCTTATTGGAAATTTTGTTTGTAAAAAGTATTTTTGGCAAATATGTGTAGATTTGAGTATATTTCGAGTAGAAAGTGCACAATTCCAGAATGTACCTAGTACTGGGTCTGACAAGTGTACTTGGCATTGGGTCCATTCTGTCTCCAGACAAAAAATAGAGCAACTTTAGGGGAAGAACAGAGTGCACCTGACGCCAGGTGGGTCGAAGATACCCAACACCAAGTACGCTCTGGGAAGCGAATATTCTATGTACAAATTTGGGAATTCTCTAATAATTTTGGTATTTTTCAATTCCTACTCGGCCAAGACTTCCTAAGTCATGAATTCAGCATCCAAGAGGCCTATAAAAGTAAAAAAAAAAAAAAATACAAGGATTAGGGGATATACCTAGACATATACAGAGAGAAGTAGATTCATAAGAAAAAATTCCCAATCACTTATTGAATGAGGAATTCACCCAATCAAGGAGGATTATTCAAAAGGGTCGCCAATGAAGAAGAAAGATGCTTGTTTATGAGTGTTTTTTTTTTTTTTTTCTCTTTGTCTTCTAAAGAAGTTCACATATCATTTTCATGAAATGCAAGGATCTACATATCAATTGTATAAGTTCAGAAAACATTTTAATAAAATGGAAGGACTTACCCTAATTCAAGCAATAGTGTAATAGTTCTAACTTACTTTCACGGTTCACAACCTTCAACCTTCAATCTCCACAAAATCTATCGCATAATTATTCAAATGTTAAAGTACTATATGAACTCTATGATAGGGGCTAAAATTATCATTATTTTATTAGTTATTTAAGATTGTTTTGAGATACATTTGTTGTAATCACTAGGCATATTCCTTCCTATTTGACATTTTCTTGTAAAAAATATGTTTGGCAAATATGTGCAAATTTGAGTAGATTTCGAGCCGAAAATGCACAATTTCAGAATGTACCTGGCCCTAGGCCCAGCCAATAGACTAGGCACTGGGTCAATTCTGGTCCAGTAGAAAATTTTGAGCCAATCTTAGGGGTAATTCCCAAACAGACCTGGCACTAGGTCTTGCAAGTGTACCTGGTGCCGGGTCCATTCTATCCGCAGACCATAAATAGAGCAACACCAGGGGAAGAACAGAGTGCACATGGCTCTAGGTGGGTTGAAGGTACCCGACGCTAGGTACGCTCTGGAAGATGAATATTCTGTGCACGAATTTAGGAATTCCCCAATGATTTTGGTATTTTCTGAATCCTACTCGGCCAAGACTTCCTAAGTCACGAATTCAACATCCAAGAGGCCTATAATAGCATAAGAAAACACAAGGATTAGAGGATATACCTAGACATGCACAGAGAGAGGTGGATTCATAAGCAAAAATTCCCAATTATGTTTATGAGCTTCTTTAGGAATGATGATTCAATATTTGTATTGTAATTTAACATTATTTTGGGATTCATAATTTTGTGTTAATTTAGTTATTTGATCAATTATTTATCATCTTTGATATCTGATTACTTGATATCATTGGTTATTGATGTGAGCTCTTCTATTTGTATTTATCTAATCTTAATGGACTTGAGCATCGAAGTTAAGATTATAAAACTAAGTGATCAAAGATTAGTTGATTTCACCTCGAGCAAAGGGTTATTAGCTAATTTTATACTTATAAGGAATTAGGCTTAATACATGTTTTGATTATGTTAGCTTGATTGGAAAATCTATTAATTTAATCAAAATATAGGATTCCATGAATTGGCAAATGAAATGGGATTTATTTAAATTCATGACTTGTGAAACCACTGAATTTTACTTTATATTCCTTCATTATGCCAAGATGATAATTAGTTGAGAGAATTTCTAGTTGGTTCATTGTCATGTTTTCTAGGATAATTGTTTAAATTGCATAAACCTACATCCTTGAGTTGTATATATTTATTTATTTTCTTTTTCTTATTTTCTGACATTAATTTGTCGGTTAAACAATGAATGAAAAGTGATTAGTGTGTACTTGTTCCTTTGAGGATCGATACTCGTTAATTCCCTATGCTATGCTTGCGATGAGTATACTTACTCATATGTGTATTTTGAGATTAATGTTTTAATTAAAACTTGACTAAGGGATAGATTTAAATTTGATAATTTTTATACACCTAAAATTTACGCATCACTCTTCATAAAGGATTCCAATCATATCCTAGTACAACTCGGTCATCAACTATTGCCCTCAGAGTCCTAACTCTCTTAAATAAGAGCACTCCATTATATATTAACATAGACAACTATTAGAGGTCCAATAATATGTAAGAATACCCAAAAAATCAGTTTAGGGTTTTGCTAATCAAAATCAATCAACTAATCAAATACAATCAAATAGAAATTTAAAGAGTATCGTTTAGGCAATCTCATTTGCAATTATCCTTCATTTAAATTCCAACAAGCATGTGATTCAATTTACGCATCCAAATATCCATATAAGCTTCCCAAAATATCTCTAAAAGTTTATAATACAAAGTTGAAGGAGTGTTTGATGCGTAAATTTTGGATATACAAAGTCATCAATTTTAAATCCATTCCTTAATCAAGTTTTAATTAAAATATTAATCCCAAAATACACATGTGAGCAAGTATACTCATCGCAAGCATAGTATAGGGAATTAACGAGTATCGATCATCAAAGGAACAAGTACATACTAATTTTTTTTAGTTTATTGTTTAACCGACCCAAATAAATTGAGAAAAAATAAAAAGAAAAACAAAAGAAACATATACAACTCTAGGATGTAGGTTTATGCAATTTAGACAAGTACCTTAGAAAAAATGACAAGGAACCAATTAGCAATTCTCTCAACTAATTATCATCTTGGCATCATGAAGGAATATAAAGTAAAACTCAATCATCTCACAAGTTATGATTCTACTTAGATAAATCACACTTCATGTCCCAATCCATAGAATCCTATATTTTGATTAGATTAACAAATTTGCCAACCAAGCTAATCTTAACCAAAACATGCATTAGGCTCAATTCCTTATAAACATGAAATTAGCTAATAACCCTTTGCTCGAAGCGAAACCAACTAATCTTTTATCACTTAGTCCCATAACCTTAACTTTGTCACTCAAGTCTATGAAGATTAGACAAATACGAAATCAATACAATGAAACTCCTAACATCGTCGTCTCAAGTCAATTAGAAGACATCACATCAATAACGAATGAAATCAAGTAATCAAACACCAAAGATGACAAAGAATTGATCAAATAACTAAATTAATCCAAAATTATGAATCCCAAAATAATGTTAAATTACAATGAAAATATTGAATACATTATTGATAAAGAAAAATAAAATAAAGAAAAAAAGAAAGCACTTGTAGACAAGCCTATTTCTTCCTCCTTGAAGACTCCTTTTGAACAATCCTCATTGACTTCGATGAATTCCTCATTTAAAGAGAAAATTAGAATTTTTGCTCTTTAATTCACCTTTCTTGGTTGTATATCTCAAACCCTCGTATTCTCTTATGCTTTTTTATAGGCCTCTTGGATACCAATTTCGTAGCTGAGGAAGTCTTGGCCGAGTAGGAATAGGAAAATACCAAAATCCTTGGACAAGCCCTAATTTTGCGTACTGAGTTTCTTCCTCCAGAACCTACCTAGCATCGGGTACCTTCGACCCACCTGATGCCAGGTACACTCTGTTCTTCCTTTGTTTTTGCTTTATTTTTGGTCGTGTCTTCCTTGACAGGCACAATGAACTCGGCATCAGGTTGCGCCAGGTACACTTGCCAGACCTGGCGCCAGGTCTACTCTAGAAAACTTCCTAAAGCTCGCTCAACTCTATAGCTGGACAAAATGGACCCAGCGCTTGGTCCACTAGTTGGGCCTGATGCCAGGTGTATTTCTGGTTCTGTGCATTTTCTGCTCGATTTTAACTTAAATCTGCACATATTTGCCAAAAACACCTTTTACAAGTAAAATATCGAATAGGAAGGAATATGCGTGGTTATTACAAAAAATGTATCTTAAAACACCCTCAAATAACTAGAAAAATAATGGTGATTTTAATCCCTATCACATACCCCCACAATTGAACATTTGCTTGTCCTTAAGCAAAACACTTTAGTCTAAGAAAAATTATCAAGACAACATAAGATTTTTTCTCATTCAAAAGTTCTTTTATCATAGCAAAGAGCATGTCTTCCTTTCAAACTTTAGATACAACGCTTGTAATTCATACCCTTTGAAAACACTTTCAAACTTTGAAACATTGGCCAAGACATCACAAAACTCTTGAAGTCAAATTAGTCAAGTGCATACCTTAGTCTAAGAAAATTACTTCGCTCTTCAAGTAAAAATATAGATAACATGAATCACATAGGTCAAGCCATCTACCAACTCAAGTGTTATAAATCTAAAAATTACGCACTTAAGTTATGATGTGAGAAAAGCGCTCAAAAATTTTTTCTCTCAAAGTTTTTCAATGACTTAGGGAATTGATAGCCTTAAGTGCATGAATTTCTCTTCACACACTATATTGGGCCCCTTTACAACCATCACTCATCATTTTTTCAACAATTCTTTTTTTTATTCCCTTGCTTGCCTTTTTACCTTTGGAATAGCCTCAGGAGAGTGCACTGAATACGCTTGCTACTTCTCCCCATATTGACCCCCTTTTCAGCTAAAGGTCCTCAAAGATCATCAATAGGAGCCTTTTCTCTAATTCACACCAACAATAGTGGTGTTTTCACTCATTATTTTTCTCTTCAACTTAAATTAAATTTTTTTCAACATTCTCCTCACTCTTTCCTCTCAAAGATTTTATTACAACTCACATTTGTTTTCATCATAACTCAAAGCTAGCAAAATTTAAACTCATTATACAAAAGTTAGCTAAAAACTCTTCCCATACTCATCATATCTTCATTATTTCAACTACATAAGTCAAATAACATTTAAACACCAATGCATAAACAAGAATAATCAATATTCTCAAGTCTTGCCACATATCTTTTCCAATAAAACAAATTTCATCAAACTCCACCTAATGAATGACAAAACTCATATCCAAGTAAGAAAAAGAATTACAACCTTTCTTCACAATGAAACTACTGATTTTTTTTTAAAAAAATTATTGCTAACACAAACTATATTCATCAAAATCATATGCGAGAGTATTTCTTCAACCTTTATTCTCCCCCCCCCCTCCCACCCACACACACACACACACTTAAAATGTACATTGTCCTCATTGGCCAAAGATAAAATAATAAAACTACAGCCAAGAAGACCAAGATGAAGAATGAAGAAGAAGAAAGTGAAGAAAATACTTCCATTACATTGTTGTGCCATCATGTTTTAATCCACCTCAATGAAAGAGTATTATAGGAGTACCTACAAAAAGAAAAACAACAAAAGAAAGAAAGCATAAATATAGAAAATGAAATAAACAAGAAAATAAAAGAAAAGTAGAGATATAGCACTCAAAAGACAAAGAAGCCAAGGTGGCTCATGGCTCATTAAAGGTAATATCGAGATACTCCAAAGTACCTAATTCGTCCCCCAAATATGGTTTTAATCTATTTCCATTGACTTTAATGATTCCCTTAGTTTGGTAAGAAGCCTCAATAACTCCAAATAGACAAACTTGATATATCTCATACGGCCCCGACCATCAAGATTTTAATTTACTTGGGAAAAGTCAAAGTCTAGAATTAAAGATTAACACCTTATCTCCTTTTTGAAACTTATGGGGGGCACAAATATGATTATCATGCCACCATTTCATCTTATTTTTATAAATTATAGAATTATGGTAGCCATCGTTGCGCCACTCATTTGACTCATTCACTTGAAGCATTCTTTCTTTTCTTGCAAGATAAAGGTCAAAATTGTTTGACAAGCTTTATTGCCCAATAAGCCCTATGTTCAACTTCTACCGGTAGATGACATAATTTCCCATACACTAATCGATAGGAGGTTGTACTAATAGGAGTTTTAAAAGTGGTCCTCTAAGCCCATAGAGTATCATCTAGCTTCAAACTCCAATCCCTTCGTGTATGATTGACCACTTTTTCCAAGATTCTTTTTAATTCTCTATTGACTACCTCAACTTGGACACTAGTTTGCAGATGACATGGAGTAGCAACTCTATGAGTAACCCCTAAATGTTTGAGAACTTTATCTAGTTGGGTATTACAGAAGTGAGTTCCCCTATTGTTGGGAAGTATGCCCTCTTAGACTAGATTTCTGATATAAAAAATTAAATGTTTTAATAAAAGAATTTATTTTCAGAAATCGTTTGTGAATTTACTTTTTTATGCACAATGTCATTTGGAAAAGACTCATTGTGTTTAAGTAAGTGGTCCATGTGAATGGAGGTCTTTCACAATAAGGTATGGATTATGGGTTACTTAACACATAGACATTCGTTCTTAACCGATTAATGAGAATGGGAATCTCATCATATCTAGGTTATTATATTATGAAATCTAAATGGGGAATGGCTTACCTTTAGCCAGTGAGTAGTCCACTCACTTCATGAAATAAGCGTATTTCAAATACGTAGAACAAGACCTATAGTAGTGGTTTCTTAAAAGTACCATATGGTAGAAACCTAGACTACTACCGCTACAGCGTGGACTAGTACTCTAAGACTTGAGTATGAGTTAGTGGTCTGACAAAGCTGGAAGTATATACTTTGATATGCTATAGTTGAGGTTCTATCGTCGGGCCAATATACATACATGTTAGGTATGTGTGACTAGTTAGTTAAGACAGACTTGTATAAGATAGTTTCTATACTATATTACCCCTTGTGGTATGTCTGAATGATCTAAATATCCAGGACCCTGGGAAACATGACTTGGATGTTTGCTTTAGGATAGCTCCCTTGGAAAGTGGAAACACTCCAGGAAGTCGTGGATCATTGAACTAGAGGCCTAAGGATGGTAGATATCATTTAGAGAGGTGTTAGTACACTTCTTCCTCTTTGAATGTACGGTGATGTATAGAGGGGTATTTTAGTCATTACACCTGTAAATTAGAGACTTTGCTAATATAGCATTATCCTTAGGGTCAATATTTCCTTATAATGATATTAGGAAATATTTAAAATGTAAAATATAGCTATTTATACAGCATGGGTATTTTGGTCATTTAGGTAGCCAAGGCGATGTGTCTTTTTGATCCTCGGAATAGCCTGTAAGTCCTAATTAATTTTGGATTGAGGAGTTTGTCTCAGTTAAAGAAGAATATATACTCAAGATGTTATTTGATAACATGTGGGGTTAATTGCGAGAAAGAGAAATTGATGGGCCAATTTATAATTCTGAGAACTTATGGGTTCCAATTGCAATTAGAGAATTGTTTGGAATTCTCAGAATTGTGGAAATTGAGGCTCACGTCTTTGTGTGTGGAAAGAAAGAAAAACCTGATTTTTTTTCCCTAAGCACTCTCTCTCTCGTGACCTTTGGTTCTCCACTTGGTATGGTTAACCAAAGAGAAAAGAAAGGAGAACTCTCTCTTGTGACCTTTGGTTCTCTTGTTCTTTATATTAGTAAAGAAGCAAGAAGGTCAGATGGATTGCAACTCACCCTTTGGTTCACCTAGAAGGTGGAGAGGATTTTCCTCCTCAATGATTTTTTGTTTTCACAAAACAAGGAGAAGGTTGAGACCATTCAATTCCTCCTCTTGAGATCATTTCTTTTCACCCTTTGTTTCACCAACAAGGATTTAGGCAGTGGAATATTTCGACAACCGAAAAGCTTTGGCGTTCATCATTCATGCAAACAAGGCAGAGTAGGAGGTTAGCAGGTTTTCAACCGGAAGCTTCATCAATCGAGCAAGAAGGAGCTGTCCCTGTGGTTCAATCCATTCTTCCACGGCCTAAGATGTTTAAGGCACACAGAGGTATGTTTTAAATGCTTCCATGCTACTGCTCGTCATGTTTTTCCTTTGCCTCTGTTTGTTCTCCGTTTCTACTACATGCTCCTCTGTTTTCTGTCAAACCAACAATTGGCATCAGAGCATGTTGTTTGATTAACTTAGGGAGCATGTTAGTTAATAAAAAATGGAGAAGATCATTGTTTGGTGCTTAAGCCTGTGATCCTTTGCTGTTTTGGTATGGGATAGGTATCTTTGTAAGCTTCACAGTAGAAGCATAGGCCCTTTGTAATTTTCATGCTTTCATAGAACAACCGTGTAAACCCAATTTGTAAGGGTTTAGGCGACTGTTGGTTTTGGTTGATTTCATTGTATTTAGATTGAAATCAGAGAGCCATCGAAGCCAGAAGCTGAGCAGAAAAACTAGGGGGCGGGTGCAGAAGGCTGTGCAGAAGAAATTCGTAGAAAAAAAAAGTAGGATCTGGCGTCCAGACCGGAACCGGTGCCGGCTACGGTCTGGAAGGCCGTCCGCACACTAGTTTTCTCATGGGTCCTGGTTCTGTGCGATCAGAACACAGCCGGTGCCGGCCCTAGTTTCCAAACCGCCGCCGGTTCCACTCTTTTTTCTTCAAAAAAAAAAAAACAAGGGGACCGCCGTTATCATTGCGTGACTGGACCCAAAAGCATTTTCTCAAAATTAGTGCAGATGGTTGCATGATCCAGTGTGGCGGTTGCAGTGGACCAAGGAGAAATTTTTTAATTTTTCCTTGTAATTTTTCTTGCAATTTTCTTTTGGTTTTAGGTCCCATACTAGGCGAAGTTAATATTTTGCATTAGTAAATATTCGAGGAATATATTTGCATGAAAAATATTAGTAATGGATTTTAGGATTAAACAAGACCATTAATTAAGTAATTAATGTGTTTAATTCTATTATTTGGGCACTTAGGTTTAAAAATAGAATGGCATGAAAACGTTTACTATTTTCTAGCATGTTACTTATTTTGTGTACCTATGTGCGCGTTTTCTCAAAGACCAAAGTCTTTGGGAATATTTTTGACAAGAAAAATATTTTTCTTTAAAAATTAAATGGCTATTTTAACTTGAACAAAAATTAATCCTTAGATATTTTATCAAAGGATTTAATTCTTGACATAGAAAATATATTAGATTTAGATATTTTTGTAAGGTTAAAATAGAAAGCTATTTTGTTTTAATTTTGGCACAAGAAAAATTGTTTTGTCAAATAAACTTGAGACCAAAGTCTCTAGAAAGTTTTAATTGAAATTTTTTTGAAATCATTAAGTTTTAGCTTAAATAAAATTAGTCCATGGAAAAATCTCTCAAAGGATATAAGCCTTGACAAAGAGATTTTAATGGATTTAGATATTTTATTTTTAAGTTAAGGAAAAACTTAATGGAAATTTCAAAAGGATATTTTTCAGAGAATCTTTCTTTTAAAAGACTAAGCGAGAGAGAGGTTCCAACAGCCCCACAGCTTCCATCACGATCCTCATTAGAGATCATGAGTCCCCTCGCATCACCCTGAGAGTGAACCCGTATAGGATAGGGATACCACAAGGATCTAGATCTAATGGAAGGATGTAATTGCTAACCCGGGACACGTACTATAATCGGCCAGCCCACGTTGGAGGTTATAAATGCGAGGTATGTCCATAGGAAACAAGAGGAAACGACCATCCCCTCAATGGAGTTATCCTCTAGATCATTACCTAGAAGGGAAATTAATTTGTGATAGTTAATACACTTAGGTTAGGGAACATTTAATCTTCCTAAGAAGTTATGTCAGTTTTCCTAAGAGCCAAATTAATTAGTGCACAAATCTATTATTGTTTTCACAAACTAAATCCTTTCTTTTATTTTCGATTTTTTAGAAATGGTGGGAGGTTCTTTTAGTCCATTGGTCGTTATTCTCAGGGAGAATAAGCTAACGAGACCAAATTATGTGGACTGGAAGAGGAATCTGGACATAATACTCATAGTCGAGGAGGATAAGTATGTCTTTTATGAGACCTGCCCTGTGATCGGGGAAGGTTCCATCGCCAACGAGCGAGAGGCTGAGAAGGCATGGAAGAAGGTTGATAAAATAGCACACTGTTATATATTAGCCTCCATCTCTAATGTGCTCCAGTCAAAACATTAGCACACGGCTTCTGCGTATGATATTAGTCAGTCATTGGCCACTATGTTCATAGATAAGAGCCGGCCTACAAGGCAGGAAGCTCTTCGAACTATAATTAACACTAAGATGGTTGAGGAGCATTAGTCAAAGAGCACATGCTCAAGATGATTGCTGATTTTGAGGAAGCAGAAATCTTAGGGGCTGTCATTGACCCCGAGAGCCAAGTGGATATGGTTGTCGAGTCTCTGCCAGGTTCCTTTACTCAGTTCAAGTTGAATTACAATATGAACAAGTTGAACATGAGTTTAACTGAGTTAATGAAGGAACTCCAGATGGCAGAGAAGGTTATGAAGCCTTAATCAAAGGCCTTAATTGCTAAAGCTTCTTTCTCAAGAACTGGGCCCAAGCCCAAAAAGTTCAAAATGAAAAAGGGAAACGCAGCGGCCCAGCCTAAGACTCAGCCCAAAGACAAACCAAAGGGCAAGTGCTTCAAATGTAAGAAGAAGGGACACTGGAAAAAGGAGTGTCCAGATCTTCAAGCCAAGAAATACCTCACTAGTAATGTTTTCTATCTAGAGTCTATATTAATGGTTGGATCAACTTCCATTTGGATTGTTGATTTAGGAGTTACTGATCATATCTATAACTCCTTGGAGGGATTTAGAAAGACTAGAAGACTCCAGAAGGACAAACATAGACTACGTGTGGGAAATGGAGCACAAGTCTGGACTCTGGTTTTAAAACATGGACTACATGTACCTGGTTTTCGTCAGAATTTGATTTCAGTTGCAAAACTAATAAATCAAGGATATTCTGTCTCTTTCCATTCTGGTATTTCTATCAATAGAAATAGAGAAATTTTATATACTGGGCACATGTATGGAAATCTATTCTTCTTAAACCATATTAACAATCAATCAAATAACGTTCAATCTGAACCTTTAGCTAAGAAGAGAAAGACCAATGTCAATGACTCATATCTTTGGCATCTGAGGTTGGGTCACATCAACTCAACTAAGATTCAGAGGCTAATCTATGATGGGCCTTTGGGCTCATTAAGATTGAAAAATTATCCTTAGTGTGAATCCTGCCTGATAGGAAAGATGACCAAAAGGTCATTTACACCAAAGGCGGATAGAGCCAAGGAAATATTGAGTCTTGTTTATACTGATGTGTATGGTCCTTTATCTACACCAGCTAGAGGAGGTGTTGAGTACTTTATCACTTTCACGGATGATTGTAGAAGGTTTGGTTATATTTACCTAATGAGGCGCAAGTTTGACTCTTTTGATAAATTCAAGGAGTTTAAAGCTTAAGTGGAGCATCGGACAGGTAAATTAATCAAGACCTTACGATCAGATCGTGGTGGAGAGTACCTTCTAGGTAACTTTAAGGACTACATGGTACATCATGGGATAGTATCCCTGCTCTCTGCACCGGGGACACCCCAACAGAATGGAGTAGCTGAGAGAAGGAACAGGACATTGATAGAAATGGTCTAAAGCATTATGTCTCATGCTACTCTTCTAGTGTCTTTTTGGGGATATGCCCTAGAAACAGCGGCATACATTCTGAACTTGGTGCCTTCCAAACCAGTACTTAGGACTTCCTGTGAGATATGGACTGGGTATAAGCCAAGTCTGAATCATTTCAAGATATGGGGTTGTCCGGCTTATGTACTGGTCAAGGGAGACAAATTGGAACCAAGATCAGAATTATGCTATTTTGTTGGGTATCCAAAAGGGACAAATGGTGGTTACTTTTATCATCCTAAGGAGCAGAAAGTACTAGTCAGTACCAATGCTAGATACTTAGAAGATGATCAAAGTACTTCCACGAAAAGTTCAACTAGGTTGGAACTTGAGGAGAGGTTATCTACGGAATCAACTTCTTCTGACCCGATTGTGCAACAAAAAGAGGCACAACCTCAAGAGCCTGTACAAATGGAGCCTCATCGTAGTGGGAGAGTGTCTAGGGTTCCGGAGAGATAGACTGGAGAAGCTTTTGAGCTGGTCTCCGACCATTAGGAACATGACCCCACTAGATACAAGGAGGATATTGCTGATGCCGATGCAAATCTATGGTATGAAGCAATAAAAGTCGAAATTGAGTCTATGTACTTCAATCAGGTTTGGGATCTTGTAGCTTCACCTGAAGGGATAAAACCCATTGGGTGTAAGTGGATATACAAGAGAAAGAAGGGAGTAGATGGGAAGGTGGAAACTTTCAAAGCTAGGCTTGTGGCAAAAGGGTATACTTAGAAAGAGGGAATCTATTATGAGGAAACCTTTTTCCCGGTAGCCATGCTTAAGTCCATCCGTATCCTCCTTGCCATCACATGCCATTATGACTATGTGATATGGCAAATGGATGTCAAGATGGCATTTTTAAATGGCCATCTTAGTGAAGACATCTATATGTCCCAACTAGAAGGTTTTATTGCTGAAGGCCAAGAACATAAAGTTTGCAAGCTTAAGAAGTCCATTTATGGACTTAAGCAGGCATCGAGAGCATGTAACATTCGTTTTGATGAGTCTGTAAAGTCTTACGATTTTATTCAAAATGAGGATAAACCATGCGTATACAGGAAACTTGAAGGTATTAATGTGGTTTTTCTTGTCTTATATGTGGATGACATTCTACTCATTGAAAGTGATGTAGGGTCATTGTCATCTACAAAGGTTTGGCTGTCTAATCAATTCAGTATGAATGACTTAGGAGAAGCAAGCTACATTCTCGGGATTAGACTTCTTAGAAATAGGAAGTAGAGAATGTTAGGATTATCTGAAGCAGCATACATTGACAAGATGCTGGCTAAGTACAGCATGGACTCATACAAGGGAGCTCTAATTCCTTGCAGACATGGGTTGTCATTTTCTTCAAGGGACTGTCCTAAGTTTCAAGAAGAAAATGACAGAATGAATAGGATTTCCTATGCTTCGGCTGTGGGAAGTCTTATGTACGCCATGCTGTATACTAGGTCAGATATCTGCTTTGCCGTAGGCTTGGTTAGCATATATCAATCAAACCCTGGGGAGGTTCATTGGCAAGCTGTAAAGCATATTCTCAAGAACCTTAAAGGAACGAGAGATTATATGCTGGTTTATAAGGCTGATGACTTGGTTCCTACAAAATACATAGACTCAGACTTCCAGACAGATAAGGATAAGAGAAAATCGACTAGTGGATATGTCTTCACCTTATCTGGAGGAGCAATTTCATGGAGGAATATCAAGCAATCTTGTATTGCAGACTCAACCATAGAAGTTGAGTATGTGGCAGCTCCAGAGGCATCCAAGGAAGCAGTCTGACTCTGGAAGTTCCTTTCAGAACTTAGAGTCATGCCATATACGGACAGGCCAATTGTGATGTATTGCGATAAATCTAGAGTAGTATCACAATCCAAAGAACCTTGGAACCACAAGAAGAGGAAGCACATCGAGAGGAAGTACCACCTGATCCGGAATTTCATCCAGAGACAAGAAGTCGTGATGGAACAAATTACCTCTAAGAACAATCTAGCAGTTCCATTCACCAAGCTTTTGGCTAAGAGAGTCTTCAAAAGATACTTAGATGCCATATGAGTGGGTACCTACGGGCTTACATAGTCTTAGAGTGCAAGTGGGAGATTGTTGGGAAGTATACCCTCTTAGACTAGATTTCTGATATAAAAAATCGAATATTTTAATAAAAGAATTTATTTTCAGAAATCGTTTGTGACTTTACTTTTTAGTGCACAATATCATTTGAAAAAGACACATTGTGTTTAAGTAAGTGGTCCATGTGAATGGAGGTCTTTCACAGTAAGATATGGATCACGGGTTACTTAACACATAGACATTCGTTCTTAACCGATTGATGAGAATGGGAATCTCATCATATCTAGGTTATTATGAAATGAATTTCAAATGGGGAATGGCTTACCTTTAGCCAGTGAGTAGTCCACTCACTTCATGACATAAGTGTATTTCGAATACGTAGAATAGGAGTTGTAGTAGTGGTTTCTTAAAAGTACTATATGGTAGAAACCTAGACTACTACCGTTACAGCGTAGACTAGTACTCTACGACTTGAGTATGAGTTGGTAGTCTGACGAAGCTAGAAGCATATACTTTGATATGCTATAGTTGAGGTTCTATCGTCGGGCCAATATACTTGCATGTTGGGTATGTGTGACTAGTTAGTTAAGACAGACTTGTACAAGATAGTTTCTATACTATATCGCCCCTTGTGGTTGCCTGAATGATCAAATATCCAGGGCCTTGGGAAATTTGACTTGAATGTTTGCTTTAGGGTAGCTCCCTTGGAAATTGAAAACAATCCAGGAAGTCGTGGATCATTGGACTAGAGGCCTAAGGATGGTAGATATCATTTAGAGAGGTGTTAGTACACTTCTTCCTGTCTGAATGTATGGCAATGTATATTGGGGTATTTTAGTCATTACACCTGTAGGTTGGAGACTTTGCTTACGCAGCATTGTCCTTGTGATTAATATTTTCTTATGGTGATATTATGAAATATTTAAAATGCAAAATACATCTATTTATATAGCAGGGGTATTTTGGTCATTTAGGTAGCCAAGGCGATGTGTCTTTTTGGTTCTTGGAATAGCCTGTAAGTCCTAATTAATTTAGGGTTGAGGAATTGGTTTCAGTTAAAGAGGAATATATACTCAAGATGTTATTTGATAACATGGTGGGGTTTATTGTGAGAAAGAGAAATTGATGGGCCAATTTATAATTCTGAGAACTTGATGGGTTCCAATTGCAATTAGAGAATTATTTGGAATTCTCAGAATTGTGGAAATTGAGGCTCACGTCTCTGTGTGTGGAAAGAAAGAAAAAACTAATTTTCTTTTCCTAAGTACTCTCTCTCTTGTGACCTTTGGTTCTCCTCTTGGTATGGTTAACTGAAGAGGAAAGAAGGGAGAACTCTCTCTCTTGTGACCTTTGGTTCTCTTGTTCTTTATATTAGCAAAGAATCAAGAAGGTCAGATGGATTGCAACTCACCCTTTGGTTCACCTAGAAGGTGGAGAGGATTTTCCTCCTCAATGGTTTTTTGTTTTCACAAAACAAGGAGAAGGTTGAGACCATTCAATTCCTCCTCTTGAGATCATTTCTATTCACCCTTTGTTTCACCAATAAGGATTTAGGCCGTGGAATATTCTGACAAACGAAAAGTTTTAGCTTTCATCGTTCATGCAAACAAGGCGGAGTAGGAGGTTAGCAGGTTTTCAATCGGAAGCTTCATCAAGCGAGCAAGAAGGAGCTGTCCCTATGGTTCAATCCATTCTTCCTCAGCCTAAGAGGTTTAAGGCACACAGAGGTATGTTTTAAATGCTTCCATGCTGCTGTTCTTCATGTTTTTCCTTTGCCTCTGATTGTGTTCCATTTCTGCAACATGCTCCTTTGTTTTCTGTCAAACCAACACCTATCACTAATGAGCACCTTGGGTATTCCAAATCGGGTGAAAAGTTTTTTTAAAAATTTTACAACAACCCGTGCATCATTAGTAGGCAAGGCTTACACCTCAACCCACTTTGATACATACTCAACTACCACCAAGATGTATTTATTTTCTAAAGAACTAGGAAAAGTGCAACACCCCGCTACCTAGGCCCGCCAGGGCCGGGGATGTTGCCCCGTCCAAAGGACAAGGGGTCTTTATAACTAGGTCACACAATTAAAATAGCAAAATGAAAATAATAATTTAACTTAAAATTTATTACAACCCAAGAATAAAACCATGAATTCCTAAAAGAAATACAAATCCATAAATAAAATCATCCACTCTCAACTCCCCAAAGTAATACATAAAAATAAAAGACAACATTCTCTTCCAAGGCAGATAACACAAGCTACTCATCCCCACAGCAGGATCGGCCTGAAATCATGGTAAAAAGGTGATGAGACAGAAATCTCAATAAGTCCGTGTGTGCTTTGGGTGTTCAGTGAAAATAGTTTGTGGATGCAGAGTATAAAAACTTTATAAGAGAAATATTGGCAAGCATCAAACATTAGTCAAAAGCAAGAGTGGCGTTTTGGCTTTTCCAGCCATACATAATTTATAAGATCAACCACTCAAAAGAAAGGATTATGGCTTACCATGTGAAACCCCAGTCAAAACCAACCTTAGAGTAAGGGGGGTTGGGATGCATATCATATTTTATTGTATGAATAAAAATGGAAGAACATGGCATATATCGAGTATTGGCATAGCATGGTGGGATAAAAACATACCTGTTGGAGCCTTTAAAACATGAAGAACATGGTTGAATGATTTGAAGCCAGAAACAGCTTCTTCCTCTCCAACGTCCAGTGCATCTCCAGTGAAGCTTCCTTTCTTCCATCTCCAGTTCTTTTTCTCCTCCGGTGGAATGCTAAGCTTTTTAATTCACGGAATATGACCACTGCCTAAATCCAGTTGGTGAACACACAATTTTGGAAGAGAAAATGAAGATCACTCAGATGTCTTTCACAATTTTCACTCCATTTTTCTTCACTGCCTCGGTTGGCATTTATAGGCACTGGCTTCATGAACTAAACCTAGAAGCCAGAAAACCAAGAGACACAAATGTCTTCTGGTTGGCTTCCTTTGGTTTCAAAACCAAAAGCCAGAAGAAGGAAAATCGAGGGACACGAGAGAAACAGAGAGCCAAGAGACATTCGGAAAATATATTTCTATTTTTCCCTTTTCTTTTATTTTATTTTTTCCCACAGAAAGCCAAGAGTCATGAAACCAAAAATAATTATTTTGATAAAAATAATATTTCCGGGATTTTATACCCGAATATTATAAACAAAATAAATTTCGGCTTCACTCCAAACTCTTCTAAACTGTGTCCGAAAAAATACTATGGTCCAGGCTATTGGGCCAAAATAATATTTATTATTTTCCTTGGACCCGAAAATTCCAAAATAATAAACATTAATTATTTTTCTTGGGATTAAATAAATAACCCAATAAATAATTAATGAACCCAAATGAACCAAAAAATAATTAAACATTAATTATTTATTTCTTGGGATTTAATTAAATAAATAACCCAATAAATAATTAAGTAATAATTATTTTCCTCTAGTTTAAGTCCTAGGTTAATTTTTCTAATTATTCAAACTGGACCCGAGTCCTGAATAATTAATTAACCAATTAAACCAGATAATAAATTTCTCTCTATTTATTTTATTCCAGTCCAATAATAAATTAGACTTCCCGAATAAAATAAAACTCTCTCAACTGAGATCATTTTCTCAACCCAAAAATTAATTAGGACTTACGGGCTATTCCGAGGACCAAAAAGACACATCGCCTTGGCTACTAAAATGACCAAAATACCCCTACTATATAAATAGATGTATTTTATATTTTAAATATTTCCTAATATCACCATAAGGAAATATTGACCCCAACGACGATGCTGCATTAGCAGAGCCTTCGACCTACAAGTGAAATGACTAAAATACCCCTCTACACATCGCCGTACATTTAGAGAGGAAGAGGCGTACTAACACCTCTCTAAATGACATCTACCATCCTTAGGCTTCTAGTCCAATGATCCACGACTTCCTGGAGTGTTTCTGCTTTCCAAGGGAGCTACCCTTAAGCAAACATCCAAGTCACGTTTCCTAGGTTAGATCATCCGGACAACCACAAGGGGCGATATAGTGTAGAAACTATCTTGTACAAGTCTGTCTTAACTAACTAGTCACACATACCCAACATACAAGTATATTAGTCATTCGATAGAACCTCAACTATAGTATATCAAAGCATATGCTTCCAGCTTCGCCAGACTACCAACCCATACTCAAGTCATAGAGTACTAGTCCACGCTGTAGCGGTAGTAGACTAGATTTCTACCATATAGTACTTTTAAGAAACCACTACTACAGGTCTTGTTCTACGTATTCGAAATACGCTTATGTCATGAAGTGAGTGGACTACTCACTGGATAAAGGTAAGCCATTCCCCATTTGGAATTCAAAATATAATAACCTAAACATGATGAGATTCCCATTCTCATCAATCGGTCAAGAACAACTGTTTATGTGTTTAAATAACCCATGATCCATACCTTACTGTGAAAGACCTCCATTCACATGGATAACTTATTTACACACAATGGGTCTGTTCCAAACGAAATTGTACACAAATAAAGAAAATTATTTCACAAATAAATTCCAACAAAGAAATTCTTTTATTAACATATTCGATATTTTCATCAGAAAAACTAGTCTAAGAGGGCATTTTCCCAACAATCTCCCACTTGCACTCTAAGACTAGGTAAGTCCTTAGGTGCCCAGCCCAATGGCATCTAAGTGTCTTTTGAAGACTTTCTCAACCAAAGGCTTGGTGAATGGATCTGCTAGATTGTTCACAGAGGCAATCTATACCATCACGACTTCCCGTCTCTGGAAATCTCGGACTAGGTGGTACTACCTCACTATATGCTTTCCCTCTTTGTGGTTCTAAGGTTCCTTTGAGGTACTTGAGGATATGCTTTACAGCATGCTAATGAACCTTCCCAAGGTTTGACTGATACCTGCTAACTAATCCTACGTCAAAGTAGATATCTGGCCTAGTATACAACATGGCATACATGAGACTTCCCACAGCCGAAGCGTAGGGAATCCTACTCATCCTGTCCTTTTCTTCTTGAGACTTAGGACAGTCCCTTGAAGAAAGAGACAACCCATATCTGCAAGAGACCAGAGCTCTCTTGCATGAGTCCATGCTGTACTTAGCCAGCATCTTGTCAATGTATGCAACTTGGGATATTCCTAACATTCTCTGCTTCCTATTTCTAAGAAGTCTAATCCTGAGAATGTAGTTGGCTACTCCCAAGTCCTTCATACTACCTTGACTAGATAGCTAAACCTTTGTAGATAACAATGACCCTACATCATTTTCAATGAGTAGAATGTCATCCACACATGCAAGACAAGAAAAACCACATTAAACCCCTCAAGATTCTTGTACACGCATAGTTCATCCTCGTTTTGAATAAAACTATAAGACTTTACAGTCTCGTCAAAACGAATGTTCCACGCTTTTGATGCTTGCTTAAGTCCATAAATGGACTTCTTAAGCTTGCAAATCATATGTTCTTGGTCTTCATCAATAAAACCTTCCGGTTGGGATATATAGATGTCATTGCTAAGATGGCCATTAAAAAATGCCGTCTTGACATCGATTTGCCATATCTCGTAGTCATAATGACATGCGATGGCAAGGAGGATACAGATGGATTTAATCGTGGCAACAGGGGAAAAGGTTTCCTCATAATTGATCCCTTTTACCATGTAGTCCTTGAATTCACCTAGGAGGTACTCTCCATCACGATCCGATCGTAAGGTCTTGATTAATTTACCTGTCCGACGCTCCACATCAGCCTTAAACTCTTTGAACTTGTCAAAAGAGTCAGACTTGCATCCCATCAGGTAAACGTAACCAAACCTTGTACAATCATTTGTGAAAGTGATGAAGAACTTAAAAACCTCCTCTAATTGGTGTAAACAAGGGACCACACACATCAATGTGAACAAGACTCAGTACTTCCTTGACCCTATCCGCCTTAGGGATAAAAGACCTTTTTGTCATCTTTCCCATTAGGCTAGATTCACACTGAGACCAAATTTTCAATCTCAATTTGCCCAAAGCCCCATCATGGATTAGCCTCTGAATCCTGGTTGAGTTGATGTGACCTAACCACAGATGTCAAAGATATGAGTCATTGATATTGGTCTTTCTCTTCTTAGTTAAAGGTTCAAATTGAGCGTTATTTGATTGATTGTTAATAGGGTTTAAATAGAATAGATTTTCATACATGTGCCCAGTACATAACATTTCTCCATTTCTACTGATAGAAATACCAGATTGGAAATCTTCAGAATATCCTTGATTTATAAGTTTCACAACTAAAATCAAATTCTGACAAAAACCAGGTACATATAAAATATCTATTAAAACCACTTTATTATTACAATCAAAATAAGATCCAGTTCTCCCACTGTAAGGGCCCAGACTTGTGCTCCATTTCCACACATAATCCATGTTCACCATTCTTGAGTCTTCTTATCTTTCTAAACCCCTGGAAGGAGTTACAGATATGATCAGTGGCTCCTGAATCAACAATCCAAGTGGAAGTTGATCCAACTATTGATATAGACTTTAGATAGAGAACATTACAGGTGGGGTTTTTCTTGGATTGAAGATCTAGACACTCCTTTTTTTTCAGTGTCTCTTCTTCCTATATATGAAGCACTTGCCCTTTGCTTTATCTTTGGGCTAGGTCTTGGGCTGGGCTACTGCATTTCCCTTCTTCCTTTTGAACTTTCTGGGCTTAGATCTAGTTCTTGAGAAAGAAGCCTTAGCAATCATGGCCATTGAATGTGGCTTCATGACCTTCTCTGCCATCTGAAGTTCCTTGATTAACTTTGTCAAACTCATATTGTAATTTAGTTTGAACTGAGTAAAGGAATCCAGTAGAGATTCGAGAACCATGTCTACTTAGCTCCCTGGTCAATGATAGCCCCTAAGATATCCGCCTCCTTGGAAGCAGCAATCAAATTGAGCATATGCTCCCTGACTGATGCTCGCTCAGCCATCTTAGTATTTATTATAGTTTAAAGAATCTCCTGCCTTGTGGGCTGGCTCTTAATTGCGAACATAATGGCCAATGAATGACTAATTTTATACACAGAAGCTATGTGCTCGTATTTAGACTGGAGCACATCAGACATGGAGACTAGTATATAGCAACGTGCTATTTCATTAGCCTTCTTCCAGGCCTTCACAGCCCCTCGCTCATTGTCGGTGGAACCTTCCCCGATTACAGGGTAGGTCTCGTAAAGGACATACTTATACTCTACAGCTGTGAGTATTATATCCAGGTTCCTTTTCCAGTCTATATAGTTTGGTCCCGTTAACTTATTCTCACGAAGAATAACGGCTAAAGAACTAAAAGAACCTCCCACCATTTCCAAAAAAATCGAATAATAAAAGAAATGATTTAGTTTGTGAAAATAAATTTGTGCACAGAAATTAATTTGGCTCTTAGGAAAACTGACATAGCTTCTTTGGAAGATTAACAGTTCCCTAAGCTAAGTGTAATAACCACCACAAATCAATTTCCCTTCTAGGTAATGATCTAGAGAATAATTCCATCGTGGGATGGCCGTTTCCTCTCTATTTTCTATGGACATTCCTCACACTATAACCTCCAACGTGGGCTGGGCGATTATAGTACGTGTCCCGGGTTATTAATTACATCATTCCATTAGATCTAGATCCTTATGGTATCCCCATTCTATACGGGTTCACTCCCAGGGTGATGCGAGGGGACCCACGATCTCTAATGAGGACCGTGATGGAAGCCGTGGGGCCGTTGGAACCCCTCTCCCACTTAGTCTTTTAAAATAAAGCTTTCTGGAAAGATATCCTTTTGAAATTTCTATTAAGTTTTCCTTTAACTTAAAAATAAAATATCCAAGTCCACTAAAATCTCAATGCCAAGGATTGTATCCTTTGAGAGATTTCATCAATGGACTAATTTTCTTTAAGTTAAAACTTAATGATTTCAAAATTTTCCAATTAAAACTTTACCCGAGACATTGGTCTCAATTTTACTTAACAAAACATTTTTTCTTGTGCAAAATAAAATGGCTCTCTATTTTAACTTACAAAAATATCTAAATCCAATATATTTTCTACGCCAAGGATTAAATCCTTTAAGAAAATATCCATAGATTAATTTTTGTTCAAGTTAAAATAACCATTCAATTTTTTAAAGAAAAAAATGTTTTCCTTGCATAAATATTCCCAAAGACTTTGATCTTTGAGAAACCGCGCACATGGGTACACAAAATAAATAGCATGCTAGAAAATAGTAAACGTTTTCATGCTTTTCTAATTTTAAACCTATGTGCCCAAATAATATAATTAAACACATTAATTAATTAATTAATGATCTTGTTTAATCCTAAAATCCTTTACTAATATTTTTCATGCAAATATATTCCAAGAATATAAACTATTACAAAAATATTAACTTCAGCTAGTATGGGACCCAAATTAAAAATTTGGAAA
>JANUWF010002951.1:0-42243 GCA_026120185.1 Voacanga thouarsii | reverse complement strand
GTCACCTTCCCGCTCTACGAACAAGTCTCTTATTGCCGACAATTTCCTAAACAAGGGGACTGTTCCTTATGTGCTTCAATTTCCCAAATGGAGCCGCCTTTCAAGTAGAAGTGGTTTACCCATTTGACCCACAAAGATTGCTTCTCCGCTCGTATGTCCCAAATGATTCTAGACGGAAGAGCACCATTCCAAATTTTTAAGTTCCTCAAACCGAGGCCCCCTTCGGACTTGGGGAGGCAAACATTGTTCCATGCAACCGGATGGTTATTTGAGTTCCACAAGAAGTCCCGAGCCATCCTTTCCAATTGAGAAATAACAACGAGATGGAGTAGGAAGAACAGACAGACCAAAAACATTCGACCCCTTGGAGCACGGATTGAATCAACTGGAGACGCCTAGCAAAAGAGAGAGACCGAGCAGACCATCTCCCAATATAGGAGCCAATACGATCAAGCAGTGGTTTGAAAAGAGTAAGTCTAATTTTACCGTTCATGATTGGCAGCCCAAGGTAGCGGAATGGAATTTCTCCAATAGGAATGCCCGTATCCGTCGTAATTGCTTCATGAATATCGAGAGCAATCCCTGCAAGAAAAATACAGGATTTATCCTTGTTGATTTCAAGACTCGAACATCTTTTAAATTCTTCTAGGCAATCAAGAAGGATGTGGATAGAAGAACAGTCTCCTCTAGCAAATAACATGAGGTCATCCGCAAAGGCAAGGTGGGTAACCCTTAATTCCTTACAATTCGGATGGTACTTGAATGATGTCCCAAGTGTATGCACTTTGACCACCCTTGAGAAATATTCTAAACAGATAACAAATAACAAGTGGAGAGAGAGGATCACCTTGCCGCAG
The DNA here is from genome assembly GCA_026120185.1 of Voacanga thouarsii. NCBI lineage: Eukaryota > Viridiplantae > Streptophyta > Magnoliopsida > Gentianales > Apocynaceae > Voacanga > Voacanga thouarsii. Next base: position 41,386 of record JANUWF010002951.1, on the reverse strand, counting down.
ACCCTTAGCACCAGTAAAATAGCTATGCACATTTCCATTGATAGCAACCGAGAATGATGTAGTGGTCACACACTGCTTAATCCATATCACAAAGAGATGAGGGAATCCAAGCTCAGTAAGTAGGTCCAATAAGAAGTCCCAGCTGACAGAGTCATAAGCTTTCCTTAGATCCACTTTCAATGTACATCTTGGAGAAACTCTTTTACGACTATACATACGCAACAGTTCTTGGACTAGTAAGATATTGTCAGTCATGAGTCTGTCATGAATGAACGCAGATTGTGCTCCATCCACGAGATGAGGGACCACTAATTTGAGTCTTTCAGCTGAATTTTAGATATGATCTTATAAACCACGTTACGGCAGGAGATCGGGCGGAAGTCACCCACCCTATCAGCATGATCATTTTTCGGCACCAGGGTGATGATAGAGTGATTGATCTGTTTAAGAATTTTCCCGGAACTGAAGAATTCCATAACTGCATCACACAGACTCTGCCCGACCGTATTCCACGCTTTCTTAAAAAATAATGCCGAGTAACCATCCGGTCCCGGAGCTTTGGAATCCCCAATATCCCACAGAGCAAGTCTGATATCCTGGGTAGTCACATCCCTAACCAAGTCCACCATCATATCATGAGGCACAAGGGGACCAGCCCTGACAAAGTCCACATTGATTCCCCTACAATCAACTTTAGACCCAAGTAGCTTCTGGTAATATTTAACAAATTCGTCCGCAAGAGCCATTGGGGTATTGGTCAGCGTACCATCCTCCAAAGTAATAGAAGAGATGAAGTTCCGCTTTTTATTACGCTTGACAATGTTATAGAAGTAGCGGGTATTCTTATCGGAGAAAGCTACATACCTTCCTTTAGCAAGTTGTCGGTAGAACTTCATTTCACGCTCCGCCAATCGCCAAGCCGATCGTTTGCAATCCTTGAATTGTGCAATAAGAGTTTGATCTGCGGGGTTGCCAAGTAATATCTGTTGTGCATTAAGAACTGCCCGATTCGCCTTTTCCACCCGTTCGGAAAGGTGAGAGAATTCCTGTTTGTTTAGCTTCCGCAAGTAGCCCTTAAGCATCTTTAATCGCCGACAAAGAGTGAACTGGTGGAAACCCAAGAGCTCCTGATCCCAAACCTCTTGAACAATATTATGGAACAAATCGTGGTCAGCCCAAATATTAAGGAACCTAAATGGACGAGCAATACTCGAAAGTTGTCAACCACTGACCAAATAGCAGGACTATGATCGAACAGGTACCCAATAGGGAGAAACTCAACAGAAGCCTGTGTTGGGCATTGAAACCATGCATCATTACCCATAACCCTATCAAGTTTAGACCACACCCTAGAGTTTGTCCAAGTATACCTTGATCCGACATAAGGAAGGTCCTCCAGGCCAATGTCCTCACAAAGAGATACAAAATCCCTAATTTCATAAGAGGAGGGCACAGAGCCACCTAGTTTGTCCTCAATATGTAAATAGGTATTGAAGTCACCCATCAGAATCCACGAACCCGAAATTGATGAAGATAAGGACCGGATATCCTCCCATAAAATTCTTCTAGCCGTAACCGAATTGGAAGCATAGATAAAGGTGAAAAAATATGTAGAATGTGAAATCTTACACCTGATACTCACAGTGATCGCTTGAGACGTGCAGTGAAGTAAATGAACATCCACTCTAGCATCATTCCATAGGATAACCACTCTGCCTCCATCGATTCATTCAAGTTGTGAAAGGCCGACCAATTAGAGAATTTTTTTTGTAGAATATTGTCCACCCCATCGACATTCAACTTTGTTTCCAATAATCCAATAATGTCAACACGATGATTCGAAATAAAATTCCAAACCCCATGTTTCTTGAGGGTCATGTTTAACCCTCGAATATTCCAAACACGCTACTCTCATTGTGGACTAACTAGTGCCCCTTGGGCACTAATCAAGTCAACACTCTGTTGGGCAAATTTTTTCCATACCGAAGAGATAGATTTTGGTGCCTGATTAGTCACTTTACCGGTATTCACCATGGATACTGGCATCCTCTCATCAGACCTACCTAAACGTGTAGGGGAGAGCGAGTGTGTAACTCTTGCTTGTGCATTCCTTTTTTTTCAGCCAATGAGACCGTCCTCTATGCCTAAGTATAGGTCGACCTCTTGTTTGAGAAGGTTGTAAAGACGGACCATTAGATGAGGAGGGAACATCATCTGCAACATTTCCTACATGAGCTTGGATATCAATATTAATCTCTACATTGAGGGCCGGTTGTTTCCCCTTGTCTTTTTTTATATCACCAATCTCACCAGCTCCACCTTGGGATATTGATATCATGTTTTTGTTCATTCTAACCGGGGCTGACGTTGGCCTAGTCAAAGGCCTTGCCCTACCCTTATGCCCTTTGCTTTTTCCATCATTCCCGTTAGCCACCTGTTGTTCCTTTCTCTTCATATTTTCCTGCATACATGCCTCAGTAACATGGCCAAATCTACAATAGCTTGAGTAGTACAGAGGCTCAAACTCAAATTTTACTGCCTGGTGTTTGATCTTACCAGAAGGCATTCTGATTGGTACCGTCTTCACCAGTGGCTTGGACACATCGACTTCAACAAGGACTCTAGCATAAGATAGGCGATCAAAGGTGGCAGTAAGCATGTCTGTCATGATCGGAATACCCACTGCCGATGCAATCTTGCTTAAGGCATTCACGTTCCAACATCCGAGAGGCAAGGCAGGAAATGTGATCCATATAGGCATGATACTCACCTCAGCCAGAGAGAAATCAAAGTCATATGGCATTACTTTAAGCATCAAAGATCGCCCATATATTGCATAAGGCCCCCACGGAGAACCCGCTCGTCTATCCTCATCTCGTTTGGAATCGAAATATAAGCCATCCAGTAGCGTGGGAGTGCACTTTGGACTGAACTCCCCACCGCTTTGTGAGGTCCATCACAGCTTTCATGCCAGGGAACCTACCCACGAACATCCCAACAAGGCAAGTAGCCCGCCTTGCTCGTTGGTTCCTCGAGGTCCCTTTCATCCAAATCAATGACATTACCCGAGCAAGGGATATGCTTTAGGCGCATTCCATTCTGCTGTTCACGATTTCCTTTCACAATGTTAGCCCAGGAACGAAGGGACTGAGTGGATTGCAGTGGCTTGTTTGGAGGTTGAAGGTTGTTCCCCACTAACGAGCTGGTAGGTGCAGACGGAGCATCAGGTACTGGTTGGATTTGGTTCCCCACTAGGGGAGACACCGGACAGGGTTGGGAGGGTACTTGGGGATTAATTAGAAGGTCAGTGGAGATAGACCGGACATCTGCCCGAGGGGATGGTGGGTTAGGTGGGTTTGAGCTAATTTCATTGGCTATCTCCATGCTGATACCCTGGGAGACAGCCTGAGAATTTGTAGCAGATGTGGCCCCCTCAATGCACCCTAATTTCCTACTTCTAGTCTGTACCATGAGGGATAACCCTCAGAACGAGAAAGGTCCAGAAAGAGCCAAAAGGGATGTTGAGAGGATTCTGATTCAAGGAGTAAAATAATCCTACCCGGGTTAGGTATACTAGCTGGCTGCCAGGCATAGAAAGGAGGACAACCTGGGAGAGTGATTGGTCTGTGGAGAGGTGGGGTAGGTAAGTTCAAATTTAGAGAAACAAAAGCTGGATTTCGCCATAGAAAGCCAGGGTGACGGGGTTAACGACCAGGTTTTAGCTATGAAATGGAGGTATGAAGCGTTCAAATGCTGAAGGGAAGGAGGTATATCGAGAACAAGGTGGAATACTAAACCAGGGACAAAGGAAAGATCGAGGCGAGAAGAAGTAGCACCACAACCCTCTACACCCAGTCAGCAGACATCTAGGAATAACATAAACTCACACCACATGCTGGTATATACGAATCCAGAGATATATAGTAAGATGAAGATAACAGAAGATAATGAAGAGGAAACAACTAGCCGATTGAATACCGAGAAAACTGGACAATACACAAGCACCCAAAAATCGAGAACACGGATAACCCTAATTCAAGCAGATAACCCATCAATCCACCCGGAAGCTCAACAAGAACACACAAATCACACTCCAGTAGCAATAAGAACATATAGACAGGAGGGTACTAACCAACGTAGAGTCCTTTTGCATGCTTGTCTACTTTAATATCAGCCATGGCAATCGGGGAAGAGAAGTGAACTTACAGGAGTTGAGAGCTTCTCTCTCTACACTTCTCAACGTAGAGTCCTCGCAATGATATGATCTTGACTTTATTTATAGTGAGAATATTCTTGGATAATCCATTTTGTTGTACTCGGTTTTACCCTTATTCACCATACGACTTTTACAAGGAAATATTGCACTATCAATTTTTCAGAATTTTTCCTATGAACATTATGCTATGATTGGGGGTCATGCATTGATGTTTAAACCTAATTGCAAATTTCCTTCATGTACATAATTGCTAAAATCGTAGTATAAGATTTTGTCTCCAATCAATATCGCTTTGAATGCAAGTTATGGACTTATTTAATTTTATTATGCCATGAACAAATTTGGATAGAACGGATGTAAGGATTTCAGTTTTGGAAATATTTTGGGGAGAAAGTACGGCTGTGGTTTTAGGTTGGGTTGAATTTCGAACAAAAGAAGGTTTTGAGAACTGGAATGGAAATGAAATTGTATATTCCGTATCGGAATGAGAATTTCTTGAACCGCTTTGTTTAAACTGGAGTACTCAAGGGGCAAGACTATAGGACTAGCTTTTGTGAGAATAGGAGAGGATTCTGGTTGATTGGCCATCTCTAGAAAACTGTCTTCTCCAAATGGGGCAATAGTCCTAATAGTTGAACCGGGTCCTTAGCTAGCAACACGATATCCAAAAAGGAAACTGGAGGACGGACGTGGGACATCCAATCTGTTTATGAGAAGGATGGTGGGGTATCCTCTCATGAGGGATGTACACCCTGCCTAATGTTTTTTTTTTGCATGGAATATGTTGTGGTCATATTTGCACGGTATCATAGATTTGTGGTCTTGATATGCGATATGGCTTGTTGATGACGTGTTTGAGACTTTGGCCAAAATGAATTTTCGTTCCAGAAATTTTGACTTGAATTGATTGCCCAATAAAATTCTTAACTACATATCACATTTAACCGTACTTGTGATTTTCTCTCCAAAATTTGAAAAAGAATTTGAGATGAATAAATGCTAAATTTTCTGATGATTACATCCATTCAGATTATTGCATATTCATGCATCATGCCGTTGATTTCTTAACAGTCACTTTCGCACTACAGACTTACTGAGGTTAATTATTATAATCTCACACGAAGTTTTCTAACCATGATTTTCACGGTAGCATATATATTTATCAAGACCAAGTGCAAGAGATCTTTTTGTAATAGATTAGGTTTTGATACACTATTTCTATCACACTTCTTATGTTATGGAGTGGTTATACTTTGGTTTGCAAGGTTTACACTTGCAACATTGTATTGGGATTTATTTAGATAGCAAATTCAATTTCCCACTTTGAGGTTAAATATTTAGTTTACCCTGTTATTTCTTTCTCTTCATTCGTTATAAAGACCCCTGGTCTGAAAGGATAGGGCAACATTCTCTAGCCATTTAGGCCACTTAATAGGGGGTGTTACACAATCAAGATGGAAAGAATTTTCCCTCAATCCAGGAATATTATCTTGAAGCAAAATGGGAATTAATTAATAATAGTGTAGCTACTAAAATAAAATACTTAGATTATAGCAACTTGGTAAGAATAAGGAAATAAAATTATTAAGTGAAATAAATTTTTAATCCATCCTTCATAAATAAATCTCCTCCCAAAACTATGTAATCCTACTTTCTAAATAAGGATGTGGCAGCCAAGATTAAGTGGGTCGGCCTGGAGAAAATAAACAAGAATAAGAAAAAAAAACTTAATATTCACATAGATAGTATTCAAACCCTAGTTATCCATCTAAAATTCCAATAGTCTATCTAATGAACCACCACAATTCCTATGCCTTAGCCATATGAATATTTTTATAAATCCATATTTTGAACCTAAACTTTGCTTATGATAATTTATCAACCCAAGATAAATCTATAGCCCAAAGACAAATAAACTAAATAGGTATCACAAGATACTAATGATTTCGTTAAGTTGCTCAATAAACACATATAAGACTAAAATTAATTAAGATCACATTCACCCATGAATGATGCAATACATGCTCCCAGACCATATTAGGGTGGGGTTTTCCAAATATAGTGTAAATAAGTAACATCTTTCCATAATTCACACAAATTATACAAGCTTTAACATTTATAGAGCTATAAAAATAATCACATGATCCTTATTTGAAATTAAAAAGTTATTTTTGAAATTGAAAATAAATTAAAACTATAGTTTATTGAGCACTAAATATAAGAATGCAATTGGGAAAAAATAAATACATTTTTAATTTCACAAAATAACATATAATTGAAATAAAAGGATGTCTCAAAAAAATACACTTACTTGAAAAGCAGAGGAAGTATCAAATAACTTACCATTGCACTCATGATATTTGGGGATTTTAAATTCCTATTGCAGTAGCAAAATATCATAATATTATATGTCACCAAATCTTTGAGAGCCAATTGGATCAAGAAATAGAGAAATGTAAATATTTAATAATTGACACAGAGCTAGGGGTTCTGTCCAAGGAAATGGTGTTAGAATGGCCATTAGTGATTGTTTTCATTTTTCATTATTTTAGGAACATCCAATTATCAATATTGACTCCTAACTTGCAAAGCTTTTCAAACATTGCAAATATGTTTTAATAATGTTTAAAGTAATTGTCAACGTATTTACAAGTTTAAGATTGCTCCGAGCATGAAACATGTGGATTGATATCTTTAATCTTCTATCAGAGTTCAACTTTAGTTAACGATTACTCACACGATAAGAGTAATATAAATTATTAGTTGACTACAAATTATATTTTCTAACAACAATAATAATAATAATAATAATAATAATAATAATAATAATAATAATAATAATAATAATAATAATAATAATAATAATAATAATAATAATATGACTTAATCATTGATAGCCGAAAGGATCGAGTAATAGAAAAAATCACAATCCTTGATAGCTCACTGGATCAAGTAATGGAGAAAAATTGGCAGTGGCAAAAGTTCGTATCTAATTCCAATACGATTTCTTTGATTTAGCATGCAATTTATAGAGGTATATGAATGTAGTTCCTGAACTGAATCGGTACACATCACAGTGTTGAATACTCTGTTAAAAGCTTTACGTACGTCATTGCAAAAATTCTTGGGTTAAGAAATCTGGTAGGGAATTATTCTCTCTTTTGATAAATTCGATATCGAAATCAAAGCTGGATAAAAGGGCTTGCTATTTGGCAAAGATCTGTTAGAATTTGCAGACAGATTTCCTGATGAAATCAAGGACAAAACCCAATTTCAACGATTTTTAAGATATTTAAATTATATCTCAGACTTTATAGCCGAAAGGATCGAATAATAGAAAAAATCACAATCCTTGATAGCTCACTGGATCGAGTAATGGAGAAAAATTGGCAGTGGCAAAAGTTCGTATCTAATTCCAATAATTGTAGTGTTCAATAATTCCATTAAGTCGTGCAGTGCAAGCATTAATATAGGTAGAGGTCATTTTCTCCGCGCTGTCGAATTCTTTATGTAACTATACGACTATAAAATTGGCCACAGACACCATTTCTTGCTTCCACAAAATAAAGTACATTTTTTAAAGACAAATTACTAGTAAATGGTCTGTTGCGTAATTTGAAAACATGCACGATAGGAATATGAGCTCCCCCAGTCTGTGTCAGTCTTCTTTTTTTCTTTTTTTTTTCAACAACATTGCGATAATGCTGATTAAAAATTCAAAAGTCAAAGGAAGAGACAGTGGCATTGGCAAAATGGTCACATCTTGAACACAAGAATACTAAAATAGTAGTTTCTTGCCTGTGCAAAATAAAGAAATATATAGTCAAGTTTGCGCCAACCCCGGCCTGATTGGAATAGATGAAATATTAAAATAGCGGCCATTAGTACCATTCGCAAATTTAAAATTGCGTTTTCAACAGTATAAATACAGAAGATTTCTGGGCAATTGAAAACACCAACTCACTTACAAGACTCAAAAGGTTTCTCTCAGCACAAGCGTCCTATATGGCTAAGCTCGTTTGCTTCCTTCTTGTTTTGCTCGCGGCCTTCGCGGGTCAGACTTCTGCTTCGATTTTTCTCTTTCTTTTGTTATAGTTAATGTCAAAATTGAGTGATCTCACGTCTTTTTAGTAGTTAAGTTTTTGTTAGAGTAGTATGTACTGAAATTAATGACTGACATTAGTGGTGTTTTGCAGTTTCGGAGGCTTATAATATGGTGGGAGAAAATGAATTACTTGAATTTGAAATGCCACGGAAAATGCTTCCATCTATTGAGCTAATAACCACCATAATTCAACTGCCTGAGAACGCTGAAAATGCCTGTACTCCCTTCGGACACGTCTGCGGTCCTGGCCATCCTCGGTGTTGTCCAGAGACCCGTTGCACGCAGCTTGATGTTAAGAAGTGTGCCTGAAATTTTCAACTCTCCAAAGGTACTCAAGATGTTTTGCTGGAGTACAGTAAATAAAATCCAGCCACGTCTAATGTCCATTTGATGTATGCTTTCTTTGTTATGTTTGTTATGTGGTTTGAATAATTTACAAACTATTTTATTGGCTGTGTGCCCAATAAAATCATTTTATTTCAAATCCTCAGCAGAAAGCATCTAACCCTCTTCCTTTTATATATTTGTCTACAATCCAAACCCGCTCGGACAGAGGGTTCAAAACATCTACCTACGGCTGTGCTTTGAAATTTGAAAGTATTCGGTGACATTTCTAAATTAAAAGCTTATTCAATATAATTCCTTATCAATAATATTTTGCTAAGAATAATTCATTTTTCAAATCTTCTTTTTTTTAAAAAAAAAATTCTATAAGCACTTTCTTATTTTTTATTTAACATATTATTGACTAAAGGATTTAAGAAAATAGATGACCATATATTTAGTTTTTGAATAAAAATATCAAACTCTAACTAAAATAAACAGAAAATTATCGATGAACTAAAAATAATTTTTGAATCCCTGCACAAATCTCTTGCTTTATGTACTTATTTTTTAATATGAATAAAAATTCTACCACATTTTCCTGGTTTTGAAAAAAACAAAAAAGATGAACATAAAATAAAACAACATTAGAAGATTAGGGAATAATAAAAAAATAATATCAATAGTGTAACACCCCACTACATACATAGCCCAAAAGGGCCAGGGATGTCGCCTAATACGTAAATTTTGAGTGCTAAAAATTTATTAATTTTAAATCTATCCCTTAGTCAAGTTTTAATTAAAACATTAATCCCAAAATACACATACGAGCAAATATATTCATTGCAACCATAGTATAGGGAATTAACGAGTATCGATCCTCAAAGGAACAAGTACACAGCAATCACTTTTTATTCATTATTTAACCGGCCCAAATAAAGTGATAAAATCGTAAAGAGAAAAATAAAAAATATATATACAACTCGAGGATGAAAGAATATGTAATTACACAAATATTCTTGAAAATATGACCATGAACTACTTAGCAATTATCGCAATCAATTATTATATTAACATCATTAAGGAATAAATTACAACCACTTCGTTTGCAATCCATGATTCCCTATTTTCTAAGTAACTTAATGGATATATTCTATCTCACTAGTTTTACTCAAAAGATGCATTAAAATAATCCACATATAAATCCCTATATTTAGGTGATTTAAAACATGAAATTAGTCAATGAATTTATATTCTAGCAATCATCAACCAACCTTTGATTGCCAAGTTCTTAACAATTAACCCCTTTTTCAAGTAAGTTAAAAGATAACAAATATTAAATTAATTAATTGAAATCATTATCAACCCCATTTTTCAAGCAAGTTAACAAAAAGACTCAATCAATCAACTTCGTAAGAAAAACAATTAATCAAATATCAAGGCAAATAATAAATTGATCAAAAAGATTAAATTAACTCAATAACTCATGATTCCCGAAATAATGTTGAATTACAATAACAAAAGTAAAAGAAAGGAAAGAATCCAAGGAGCTAACGCTAAAATCGTTGAATTTGCACAATTTAGGAGGGTTAATTCTTTCAATTATTTTCATGTACAAAATATGAATCCAAGGAGCTAATGCTAAAATCATTTATTGAAGGGGAATTCATCACTCGAAGGAGTATTGATTTAAGAAGATTCGCAAATGAGGAAGAATGGGGCCTGTCTATGAGTTCTTTATAAAACCTTTATTTTTTTTTCTTAAAATTGTAATGGGATTATTGTTTTAACTGTAATTGAGTATTATTTTCTCGATTTGTGATAATGAATTAGTTTATTATTTTGTTTAATTAATTATTCTTCTTGATATTTGATTACTTGTTGTTAATTTATTTTTTTTTATCACAATGTAAATGGATTTATATTGATCAAAATATAGTTACAAGAATGTTTACTAGTTCATAGTCAAGAGGACTATTAACTAGCAGTGGTGCATACCATTCTCCAAACTAGACAGAACATTAGGGTACAAAGTAAAATTAACAGTGTACACATGTGTTTTGATCTTTTTGGAAATATCCAACGGTTGACAAACATTCCCCTCAAATAGTGCTTTGTTACGTGTAGACCATATGTAATAGAATGTGGTAGCCATAGCAGTAGCTTTAGCCTTTGCCATCCAGGAAGAGCCACGGTTTGCACGCTTGTACCACCTAAAACAAGATCCAACCGAATTCATTGCTTGTGGTAGTCCCAGCCACACTTTAATTTCCCTCCAAATAGATGCAGAAAAAGAGCATTTGAAGAAAAGATGGCCAGTCGACTTCATATGTGCTTTACATAGAGGACAAGATAAATCATCCAAGTGGAACACAAGTGCATCTTTGGTCTTCAAACGCCCCCTAGCACACAGCTAGACCATGAATGAATGCTTGGGGGTAAGCCCCTGCTTCCATATAGTCTTTGCCCAGAAAACCTTTGAGGAAGGCAACCTAAGGTGGTCATAAGCCAATGAGGTGAAGGAGGTGTTAGATGTAGCCCAGGTATGGAGAAGATCAGACGCACAATGAGAACCATTTTCTCGCTCCAGAATCAAGTCCCGAATTGTTAACACTTTACGAAACAATAGAGAATGGTCCTTGTGGTGGTCAATCTCCCAAACAGATTTGCCCTTAATGTAGTAATGATCTAACCATTGGACTAATTAACTTGTGAAAGAGGTTAGGAGATAGTCTTTGTTGCTAAATTCTTGATTTATTTTCATAACTAACTCGAGAGAGAGGTTAAGTGAGATTAAGTAATCAAAAGTTGTTAATTTCACCTAGAGATAGAGGAATTAATGATTTCATGCCATTGTCACCTAGAGATAGGGTTAATAGTCAAGGATTGTGTTTTACACATCTTTTTGGTTGTTTTAGTGAGATAGAGATGACCATTAAAATTTACTAAGAGATAGTGAAACCTTCATGATGCTAAGGAAAGTGATTAATTATAACAATTGTTAATGATTTATTGTCATGTTTTCAAAAGTAATTATTTAATTAAATGTTCAACAATTTGTGACATAAATTATACGAGCTAAATATTCAACTATTATTTGGGTGATGTATTTGTCATCACCCATTATTAAAATATCACGTCACAAAATACCATAAATTGTCATGAAATATGACCTGAATATTTATCTATTAATAACAAAGATGAAAACTTCACAAGAATAGATTGCATAATTTTTTACATCTATTGTTAGGAAAAAAAAAAGGTCACTAAATAACATGAATCGTCAGAAAATATGAGATGAATAATAAATTATTAATGATAAATATGAAAAATGTCATATGAATAGGCAACGTAATTTTAACGGTGCAATTTTCGTCACCATTATTAAATACGAAAGTCACTAACAATATAAGAAAAAAAGACTTTTGTAACGCTAAAAAACTGTAGTGATGCATTGAAAGATGTCATCCAAAGTCCATCCACAAAGATCTTGTGACGCTGTAAAAACGTCATGATTGGCCTTTTTTTGCACCATGAGAAGCCTTTTTTTCCACTTGATCCTTTTTGTTCCCCTTGATTGATCTCTCTCTTTTATTCCATGACAGGCCTTTTTTCCCTGTCATACCAACAAAAATATACATATATAAAAAAACACACACACACACATAGCTATTTCTACGACAAATAAAATAAAATTATTAAATGCATTAATAAACGTCAAAGTAATCAAAAGTAGACCACAATAAAGAGAATGTCAAATTCAAATATAAATTTCATAACATCCTTTAACATTCACAGTCATCTAACAAAAATAGTTCAAAAATAAGAAGTATAGTATTTAAATACATCATTTTTATGTGCTAAAGGAAAAAAAAGTACTGTAACATAAATTGTATAACATATAAGCCAACAGAAACCAGGAGTTTCTTTGTACCGGAATAAACTTATAACATATAGGCCTCAATGATATTGGTCAAATTGTTCACAAGCTTACTTGTCTTTTGAGCATCCTCTCCCATTATTTGCCATTCAATCTCTCTTACCATGGTGATTACCTTCATAAGCTTCAAATGATAGCATTATCGAAGCCCAACCAGTCTTTTTGAAATTCCACACGAGCAGTTCCTGAATGGCCTATGTAATTCCATATAGGACGCACTCTGATAGGATTAAAACCCCTTTCTGTCAATTCAACCCTTAGATTGGAGCCCCTTTTACCTACACAGCGCCCAACCTTAAAATCAATTGGGATGCTTACAACAATTCTAATCTAAGGCCAGACAAACATCCCATCACGATCATGATCAGCAAGGGAATCAAACTCAGCTTTAGGTTGTGATGGACCAACACTTCTACTACTTCCTTCTCCATGTAGTATTTTACTAGAGCAAAATGATTTGCTTTATTTCTTATGCTACGGTTCTTTGAACTACAACTCCCCACATCACTTGCATGCTGCAATAGCTCCTTGTAGTAATAATCTCACTTTCTTTTCTTTGGGCAGTACAGGCAAGTAAAAGACTCACCAGATAATTTCATGACTTCCACTCTTATATTCTTCAAATCATATTCCTCAATTTCTGATTCACTTATATCAATGCCCTCTCCAGAGCTATGGTCTGCTTCCATCACATCCACGATTACCAAAAAGAAAAAGATCACCTGCAGCATCAAATTTGGCAACATAACTCAGCAACAAAAAGAAAATTCCACACAAAACATGCTATAATTCATTTAGAATAGGAGAAAGAAACATCCAATTAGTGGAAGAACAATAAAAGAACAAAAGAATATCACAACAGTTGAAAACAAAAAATGCGTAAAAGAAAGAGAAAAAGACTTCTGTCAGAAATCAAGTCCGGATATCGTGTGAAGTAAGGAAGGCAAAAATGTAGCACAAAGCTGAAAAAAAAAACTCTTTTTTGAAGTTGGAAGTTGATGTAGTATTGCAAGAATGAAAGAAGATCAGAGAAAAACCAAAAAGCAGTATTTAGTACTAAGAAAACGAGTTTTGTCCAACAATAAATCAACCAACTGAAATTCAGATGCATAGATGAACATTTTAACTTCAACAACTACAAAATAATTGATGTCGAGCTCTAAAATCCTAAAATACCAAAATCATATGCACAATGTTTCTGGGGAACGAACAATTGAATTAGGAGTCGGGGAGAAAGTACAAAATTAAACCAAAGTCCAAACCTTTGCCTAAAGAACGCAGATCTGCTACTTGAAGAAGAAAACTGGACTACCTTTATGGTAACAACCTTACAGACATACACTTCCTCATATATCCTCGGTCAAATAAGTATCAACTTTAAGGTTCAGACACGCAAAAGCCAAAAAAATCTGAATTTTCTATTTATCATGTCATACCATCGAATCATTCCATGTAATGATTGAGCATAGTACATCAAAAAAACCATCTTACCCGTAAGTGAGCAACTAAACAACATGATAATCAAATAAAATATTTTTCCTTACCCGTAAGTGAGCAACTTCTCACACCTGCACTCCAAGTACACGTTCACCCCATCCTACAAGGTGACAATAAGAAAGCAACCTGAGAAAGAACTATGAATTGTTTACCCCAAAAATTACTAAAGGTCGCTGCACACGAGGTCAGCACTAACTCAGATCCATACCTTCATCCACATGAAATGGTAACAAGACAATGGACATAACGATTATTAGCATCATAGAGGACAAAGTTAAGAGGAATATTAATCTTAGCAAACTTTTAGAGTCCTGTCATCAATAATCTTTCCAAATATAAAAAAACTCAAGTTAACAAAACAAGTTTCCGAGCTCCCATCACCCTATTCACAAAGAAAGTCAATTTTTGTTTTTTTGTTTTTTTTTGTTTTTGTTTGTTTTTTGTTTTTTTTTTGCAGATATAGAAACTTCCAAAAAATGAATAACTATCCCATATTTAATTAATCGCAGTTCATTTCTTTCCATATAATTCTTTCAATTTTCCGGTTATGCAGCGCAGTTAATAAACACAAAGGGTTCAAAATAAGGCTTTGGGTTGACAGTTCTTGCCAAGGGATTGACCAGAAGAAGAGATAACTTCAAATTATTAAACGAAATCTAAAGAAACTGGAGGGAACAGAATAGGTTTTGGCCAGATGAAAGGATAAGCCAATGGAGCAAATTCTTCATTATCCTAAATTCTGGACTCCAGTTCCTTGACCAATTTCTCCACAACCTACAAAATCAAATACAAAGATGACTTCCAATGGCGGCATAAAGTAACTGACAACACTGATGACGTCGCAAATCCGTAGGGATGCATTATATTGAGATACCATCAACGAACACATTTAGCAATCCTTTTCTTGATACAACTCATAACCAAGTATTCTATTTCAGCAAAATGAAAATCATATTTACAAATAATAAAAAAATCAGTTTTTTCAAAAGACATCTTTGAGTATATAGCCAGCCATGTTTACCTTTAATAACTTTCTCCTGACCAATCTGAAACAAAAATTACTGCTGCCCAGGATCCTTGGCAGGAATGCAATTTCAAACACAAGGGCAAGCACGGAATCAGAACAAGAAAAATCAAATCCAGGTTAAGAACATGCTAGAAAAAAGTTTGAATTTTTATCTAAAAAATTAATTAGGGTCTTAAATTCACAATCCTAACTATACATTTAATATTTTCCCATTACCTCCAGAATCTTTGAGATAAATCGCGGTTCTTTCCTATAATAAAGCAAAATACTCAAAGAATTGGCATTTAAATGTCAATTCTTTAAGTATTTTGCTGGTGGCAACAAGAATGTTGTTAACTGAGATATGGAGGGACAGAGAAAGGGAAAAAAATATCAGAGCTAACTGTAATCGGTGCAGTGTATGGCGATGAATAATTTAACTTCATCAACTACCAAATAATTGATGTCGAGCTTTAAAATCGTAAAAATACTGAAATCATGTGCAGAATGCCTCAACCCATTTTGACACATAATCAACTGCAAATAGAATGTATTTATTCCCAAAGGAACTAGGAAAGGGTCCCATGAAATCAATCCCCCAATAGTTAAATAGCTCACAACACTACTAGAAATTAGGCTTATTATGACATATTTATTATAACATTTTTTTTAAATGTCATTAGAAGTATAATTTTGTGACATTTAGCCAAAAGTATCATAATAGATACAACCAAAGTTATGTCGTTTTGTTAAATTTACCAGTAATGTGAAATTTAATGTCCTTTTAGAACCATCTTATGACATTTTCTAAAATGTGTTGGGATACTTTTTATTTTTTGATATTGTATTACCTATTTTGACATCACTAAACTGTCATAATAGATGTTCTAACCGACAAGAAGCACAATGGAAAGCACGAGATGCAGTGGAAACTAGTAATTTATTATCCTGAATGATTTTAGAAATAGTGGGAACATGAGGATGCCCTAGTCGGGAATGCCATTGATCAAAAGAAACACGATCAGCCAACAAAGCGTGTGGCTTGGTTGGAGAGAGCTCATATAGTCCCGCATTACTCTTGCCTTGCAACAGGATTTCCCTGCTCTAGAGGTCCTTAACCAAAATGCAAGATGCATAAAATTCAAAAAAGCAGTTGATCAATGGCATGATAAGCTCAAGATAGCTCTTATCATGAATCCAGCGAATTGTTTTCTTGTAGTATTTGTAAATTTCAGATTTCTCTATGAATTCAATTTTAATTAATGATTAGCAGCTTGGTGAATTTAATATTAATTATTAGTTGATTACCAACTACATTTTTCTATAATAATAATAATAATAATAATAATAATAATAATAATAATAATAATAATAATAATAATAATAATAATAATAATAATAATGATGATGATGATGATGATGATGATGATAACTAAATTTTTGACAACTAGATCAAGAAACAAAGAGATATATCAATATTTAATAATTGATTGGAATAAATGAAATATTAAAATGGGCAAGACTGCTATTTGCTTGGTTCGACAAATGCACCATGCGTTTTTAAAACCAGCAGGTTTCTATAAATTATGTAAGGATATAATTCAAATTTAGAGTGAGGCAAAAAAATATATAGGAGAATATGTTAAAAAATAATATTATAATTTTTAAAATATATTATTGATTCTGTTAAACAAACACACACCCATTTAGCTCAAGTCGCATTTTAAAGTAGCGTTGCAATTGAAATCAACAACTCATTTACAAGATTCCAAAGGTTTCTCTGAGCACAAGCGTCCTATATGGCTTAGTTGGCATGGTTCCTTCTTCTTTTGCCCGTTGCCTTTGCTGGTTATATAGTACTCCCGCACTCTGTTTCTCCTAGCTTCAATTTTCCTCTTTCTTTTGTTATAGTTAATGTTAAATTCGAGTGATTTCACATCTTCATTAGTAGTTAATTTTTTCTTAGAATAGCATGTATCGAAAATAATGACTAACATTAGTTGTATTTTTGCAGTTTTTGAGGCTCAAGACATGGTCGAGGGAGGAAAATAATTACCTGAAATTGAAATATCTGTTTCTGAGGCTCAAGGTATGGTCGAGGGAGCAAAAGAATTACCTGAAATTTAAATGAAGCACGTGAAAATTGAAGAATAAATTGCAGATATTTTCACCAAAGGTCTCAATGGAATAAAGCTTGAAGAATTTGGAAGGGAACTCGGTATGATTTCATGAGAAGCAATAAAAATGCAGTCATTGAGGGGGAGTGTTAAAGGCGGCAATGACTGCCTTGTTTCTTCGCTATTGGAGAAAATTCCAGAACTGCAATGGGCAGTCAAGAAAAGCAGCCCCATCTTCCACCGCCATTAATGACGTTGCTAGAATCATCTACCATGCACCAAAGCAACCAACTTTGCAGCCATTCTTGAGCCAACCAGAAGCTAATTTGATCAAGCAAATTGCGGCCATTTTTTACTACAACCTACCTAACATTTTACAAAGCTAAATTTGAGCTTCACGAAAATTCTGCTCCAACTTGCAAGCTTCACCAACATTGCATGTCGGTTTAGCCATCTATAAATAGGTGGCTCCTTGCACTTTGTAAACATGATATAAAAATTTGGTGAAGTGTGGTGTGAAATTTTGTTTGTTTAGCAAGAAAATATTTTAGGAGTGTTTTCTTCTTATAAATTTTGTGAGTCTTCCTTGTTTATAAAATTAGTTTGTCCTTTGATCCTCCTTATTTTCTTACATTATCTTTTTTCACATTTTTCTCCTTTCCCCTTATGTTTCAGCAGTTCAATCACTAGTCAGAGCAAACAGAAGGATTCGGCTTTCTTTGATTCCTCCATCCATGAATCAATTAAAACAATGAAGAAAGCTAAGAGATTTCCCATCCAAAGGCAAGTCAAGGTACTTCTCTTCTGTTTCTATTAAAAGTAGGTGTTTGACAGCTCAGTTGAATTTTTCCAACTTATCCCACAAATTTTTGTAGCTAAATTATTTGGAAAATATAGGGGATTGTTTTGGGGTTGCCATTGTGGGGCGGACCGATTATCTAGAAATTGAAAGGAAGGACTTGTCAAAACACAGCTCAGTTTCTTCAGTCTCGATTTTGTTTTGCAATGTCAGGACCGATAGATCGATTTACGAGGCCTTGGGTATGACATTCCTGTTTCTATTCGTTTTTTTTTCCTTTGGTTTTATGGTGAATTTTGAAATATAATTTTAATGTTGAGGGAACCGAGCAATAGTTATGGTTTTGCTTTTATATGCCAACGGGATTTCTCGATTGACAAGTTTGAATTTTCAACTTTTGAGGTTTGAACTGATTTTTAAGTGTTGAATTGAGTTTCTGATACAAAAATGGAACTACTAGAATTTCAATCTATTATTTTTGGCCTCTTTTCTTTTCTTTTCCCACTCTCTTTATGATATGATCTTAGGAATTGATTATCGGTGGAATTTCGTGGCTTAATTCAACCACCAAAACAAGAAGAATTTAGATAGTCAAAACATGTCACAATTGGTTAAAATTGATACTCAAGCTAATACCCAACCCAAAACCTAGAACCCTAGGACGAACTAACACCTGGAACCCTTTAGAATCAACGGATTTGGTCTACTAACTCAACAGTCCCAACCCCTAACCTACAAGAGATTAGAACCCAAAAAGACAAATTGAATTAGGCAATCAATTGTTAGAAACAAGAACCTTGATTTGACTAAGAGAAACCAAGACCTAAGAAAGAGCTAACAATTAATCTATCCTTGTTGGAGTTTAGAGACTTATTTTAAGGGTAGGAGTAGAACCCTTAGAGCTAATCTTGGTTTTTAGGAAAGAACCAAAAGAGGATTTAAACTCACAAGAGAATTGATCTCAAAAATTCTAATTTCTCAATGACAAATTTGTTTACAATAAAATATAGCCATGTATAAATAGGCATCTTCTAACCTATTCTAGCTAATTGAGATTGAATCTCAATATTTGGATGCCTTTTAATAGCATAAAATAAGCCAAATACATCAAAAAAGTCGTGGGAATTAAAATGGAAGGTAACTAAGCTATTACATAGAAAAATCAGTTGAAATTCAAAGGTCCCAAAGTAAGCCGGCGCCGGTCCTTTGCCCACCGTCAACGCCGAGTCGATTCTGGCTACTCACCCTTCTCTGTCTAGTGACGAGCTAGTGCCGGGTTCTTCACCCAAGGTAGCACTGGATCAACACTGTTTGCTCTCCCCTGTCTTGCGATGCCAGCTTCCTTGGCTTGATTTTGGTCTCTCTTTGATCCCCTCACTTGTATGGACATCTGAACATGTTTATTGAAACTCTCAATTGATGAACAAGGGTCTTCTAAGTTTAATGGGGACTTCTTGTAGCTTTGGAGCCCCTATTGAATCCATGTCATCCTAGCCTTAGCCATAGGATTTTGAGGTCTTGGTTGATCAATCTCCTTGACTCTCCATATGGTTTGTTGTTTCAATTGATCATCATTCGGTCTTTTCTTTGGCAATCATTTCTTCACCATTCTCTTAACTCTTGGCTTGGAACCTTTGTTTTCTTGAATTCTCCATTCATCACCCTTGAATTGTGACTGTTATAGTTTTAATCCCCTTCCCCCTTCTTTGAAGGCTCCTTGAGGATTGGGCAGATTCCTATCACTTTACCCTCTTCCCTCTCGCTTATTGCTTCTTTTGGAAAATTATGGCTAATTCTTTAAGACCTGTATATTTCCTGTAGAAATTTTGTTGGGATTTAGTTTTTGAAGTAGAGGTGTTTTGGCCATACTTTACAAATATATATTAAGAATGTTTAAAGTGGCTTTCAATGTATCGTATATGCAAGTTCAAGATAGCTCTAAACATGAAACATGTGAAATTGATATCTTGTAGCATTTGCAAATCCTTATCTGCTCAGAATTCAATTTTAATTAATGATTACTAACTTGATATGGATAATATAAACTAATAGTTGATTACGAACTATATTTTTTCATAGTCATAGTAATGACAACAACAACAATAATTATTATTATTATAATATATGATTTAATCTTTGATAGCTAAATGGATCAAGTAATAGAGAAAATTTGGCCATGGCAAACGTTGTTATCTAAATGTAGTGTTCAATAATTGCAATAAGTCGTGGAGTGCCAGCATTAATATAAGTATAGGTGATTTTCCTTTAAGGGATCATTTGTTATTTTCTCCATGTTGTTCAATTCTTTATGTGATTCTAAGAATATAAAATTGGCCACAGGTACCGTTTCTTGCTTTCACAAAATAAAGAAAATTGTTAAATGACAAATTAGTCGTTTCTAACTTTCTTGACCACTAAGAATACTAATATAGTCGTTTCTTGCTTCTGGAAGAAAAATGTCAACTTTGCGCAAACCTCGGCCAGATTGGAATGGGTGGAATATTAAAATGGCGGCCATTAGTACCATTCGCATATTTAAAATTGCATTTTCAACACTATAAATCCAGATGGGCAATTGTATCGGCTAACCCACTTACATGATTCTAAAGTTTTGTCTGAGCACGTGATTCATTCTGACCCGTGCAATGTGCTTGCTTCAAAAGGGGACCGAAGTAAAATAACTAACATGAATAGAAATTAACAGATTCACTAAAAATTAAACAAAATAACACAATTATGGATTAAATAAACCTAATATCAATGGTTAATTAAAACTAATAATTGAGAGGAAGTTTTAAATTTTTTAAACGAGGATGTCTGATTATATGTTACTAAAAGTTATTTTCTAAAAGAATAATATTGGAATTTAACTACCTACTTCGAATAAACAATGTGCAAAAAAAGAGATAGAGAGAAAATATCTCACGTCTCAAAGAGAGAGAGAGAGAGAGAAATATTTAAAAAATTAAATAAAATTTAGTGAATTGTTATTTTAAAGTATTGTTTAGCAAAATTTTTACTCCGAGTAAAATTCGGAGCCTTCTATGTCAGTCAATTGCCTTAATCGCCTCGTTGCCTTGGCCAAAATAAAGGATAGGATTCTACTGAATTCATTGTTCTGTTGATATATTGAAAGAGAAGAATTTGCTTAAAGCTCATTAGGAAGGAGAGAGATAGGTAGAAAGGATAAAAATACTTATTTCCAAATTGAAGCCAATTAATCCTTTGGAGATAGTATTCGAAATATATTATCCACCCAAGAAGAAGTATCAATATGTTTGAAGACTGTGAGAATATCTTCGCACATGCCGGTGTCGTTGTATTGCCATTGCAAACCTACATCTCTCCTTTTTCAATGCGTGCATAGTCATTTATGACAATTGCAACCATTTATACTTTCCTTTTATTGTGTAACCTTGATCTACTTGCTTCAGATCTACCATCAAATACTTTTAGTCAATAACCTATCTAGTTCGTATAAGATTTACAACCAAGTGAGTAATTTTCCTGATATCTAACAATATCTCTCCAAACATAACCTGCGAGTAAAACATATTGATCAATATGCCATGCCTAAGAGATTCATGTTTCTCTATCTTTTGCTGCCTAAACTATTCTTCTCAGCGATTTTCACTATTTTAAAATTCCAACACCCTAGAAATCTAGGCTCTGATACCACTTATTGGAAAATCTAAATTAGGATACTTAACGAGAATAAAAAAGAACATGAAGAATAAAATAAGACAGAAAAGATTTACGTGGTTCTGCTTATCTAACCAAGCCTACATCCAAAATAAAAATTATTAAATACTTTATTAATAGTCACCAAGATATTTATACAAGATATTCTTGGTATTTTTCTGAGCCCTATCTCGCACCTCTCATACACTCACCTAATCTATACTCATAGAGCCATAACATTGGAAACTTTAGAATAGATTAGGATACTCGAAAACTTATAACTCCGACTATATATAGATACCAAATCTTAAAACTCTTAGTCGCCATGAGATGTAGTAAAAGTAACTTCCTAATTATAATATACATAGGACAACAGTATATTCTTAAATCTAAATATATTAGAAATATATTAAATTCAGTAGTCTGAAGGGTTTATCTCGCTGTTACTAACTGTGCCTGGAATGGTTTCTAGATTGTGCCAATGATTTGTCATCTTCTGGTTTCTACTTCAGAATTGTAGCGTGCTGTGTCTCAATTCAAGGTCAATTGGTCCTCAAGCAGAAAAAACTAGCTAATAACCACCATGTTTTATAACTAGCTCGCTAAAAAATATGATAGGGGCGGGGAAAAAAAGATAAACTCAGCTACGAAATATTGCAGCAGGGGGAAAATATATAGATGAATATATTAAAAATAATGTTATAACTTTTAAAAAAATTAGATACAAAATATGATTTTTTTTTTTGAAAAAACATTTTAAAAAAATTAGTAAATTGTTTTCTTGTAGTATTAGTAAAAATTACAAAATATGATAAGCTCAAGATAGCTCTTATCATGAATCCAGTGAATTGTTTTCTTGTAGTATTTGTAAATTTCATATTTCTCTATGAATTCTATTTTAATTAATGATTAGCAGCTTGGTAAATTTAATATTAATTATTAGTTGATTACCAACTACATTTTTCTATAATAATAATAATAATAATGATGATGATGATGATGATGATGATGATGATGATAACTAAATTTTTGACAACTAGATCAAGAAACAAAGAGATATATTAATAATTGATTGGAATAAATGAAATATTAAAATGGGCAAGACTGCTATTTGCTTGGTTCGACAAATGCACCTTGCGTTTTTAAATGTCCATTACTATCGTTCGAATATTTAAAACCAGCAGGTTTCTATAAATTATGTAAGGATATAGTTCAAATTTAGAGTGAGCCAAAAAAATATATAGGAGAATATGTTAAAAAATAATATTATAATTTTTAAAATATATTATTGATTCTGTTAAACAAATAAACACCCATTTAGCTCAAGTCGCATTTTAAACAAATAAACACCCATTTTGCCCGTTGCCTTTGCTGGTTATATAGAACTCCCGCACTCTGTTTCTCCTAGCTTCAATTTTCCTCTTTCTTTTGTTATAGTTAATGTTAAATTCGAGTGATTTCACATCTTCATTAGTAGTTAATTTTTTCTTAGAATAGCATGTATCGAAAATAATGGCTGACATTAGTTGTGTTTTTGCAGTTTTTGAGGCTCAAGACATGGTCGAGGGAGGAAAATAATTACCTGAAATTGAAATGTCTGTTTCTGAGGCTCAAGGTATGGTCGAGAGAGAAAAAGAATTACCTGAAATTGAAATGCCAAGGAAAATGCTTCCATCTATTGAGATGATAACCATCATAATACTAGTTCCAAAAACCGATCAAAGTGTGGGCTGTCCTCCTAGAGGAAGACGTTTTTCTCGTAGACTAACTCGTTGTTATGCACTGTACCATTGCATTAGTTTTCACGCAGTTATGTATGTCTGAAAGTTTCAACTCTCTAAAGTAATTCAAGATATTTTGTCGGAGCACAATAAATAAAATAAAATATCTGGTCATATCTAATGTCCATTTGATGTATGCTTTATCTATTCTACTTGTTATGTGCTTTGTGATTTGTTGTACAGACTACTTTTGTTAGCTAAGTGCTCAATGCTCAATATAATCATTTCATTTCTAATCCCCAGCAGAAAGCATGAACCCCACTTTGTTTTACATATTTGTCAGCGTTTTTACTAGTTTTGAACCCTTGCCGTGTGCATAGTTTGAAGGAAACTGTGTATATTTGGGAAAATTGGTTTCCAAAATCCCTCATTCCAGATACCAATCCAAACCCGCTTGGACAGAGGTCTCAAAAAATTTTAACAAAAGAGATAGGGAAAGGAAAGAGATAGAAGTATCATGTTTGAAAAAAAGAAAGAAAATAGCTATAGGAAGAGGACAAAGGAAAGAGAGAGTAGGAGAGAAAATTATTAAAAACGAATGAAAGAAGTAAGAAGAAGTTAGATTATAGATAAAATTTTAAAATAAATAAATGAAATTATTAGTTTTGTGATGAAAATAATAAAGGGTTGTTCATTTTTCAATGCTATCCATTTATCTTAAGATAGATGTGACTGTTCATTTTTCTAAGGATATTAATGGATAAAATAAAATTGTATTTATTAGATTTATTTCTTATCTTTTTAGATGATGTATCTAAATGAACTTAAATAGGGCCTTATGTAAACGAATATAATTAATCAATTGAATCTAAATGATTCTCTCATTTCTCTCTTCTTATAGTTTTTTTAATATCAGTTTTTATATATTTTTTTTCTTAATTCTTGATTCTATTTGTCATCAAATTCACAATACGTTATCAGCACAAGACTCCACTGAAGCTGTGCTACGAAAATTTACAATCAAGCCAACACCATCGAAGATATTCTCTCGATCTGTACAATCAAGTTGTTTGATTTTGAAGTTTTCTAAATAAAAGAAGAACAGTACTCTTTCTATTTGATTTTGTTTTAACATAGCAAATCTCACTAAACTTGAGTTTGTAGCTCTAGATATCATTGGGAAAAACTATTTGTCCTGGACTTTACATGCCAAAATGCATTTTGCTGCAATGGGTCTGGCAGATACCAATGTAGAAGGAAATCCATTATCATCACAAAATTAAGCTAAAGCTATGATTTTTCTCCGTCTTCACCTTCATGAAGATTTAAAAGTGGAATACCTTACTGTGAAAATTTTACTTATTTTTTGGAATAATTTGAAAGAAATGTTTGACCACCAGAAGATTGTCGTCCTTCCAAAAGCACGATATGACTAGATGCACCTACAATTACAAGATTTTAAATCCGTTAGTAAGTATAATTCTGCAATGTTTAAAATTTGCTAGCAGTTAAAATTGAGTGGACAAAATATTTTTGACAAAGATATGTTAGAGAAAACTTTCTCTACTTTTCATGCTTCGAATGTGCTCCTACAGCAACAATATCGAGAAAAGGGATTTAAGAAATATGCAGAATTAATATCTTGCCTTCTCGTAGCTGAGTAAAATAATGAGTTATTAATGAAAAATCATGAAGCCCGATCAACAGGTTCTACTCCATTCCCAGAAGTGAATGTTGTTAGAAATCATGATTGTGGCTCCAAAGGAAGTCGTGATCTGTGGGATGTGCACACGGTTATAATAGAAATATTCATTATGATCATAAAAGTCAAAACAAAGTTATGAGAAATAATGATAACCATTAGAACTGGCCAAAAATAATGAGAAAGGAAAAGGAAATGAGGTGATTCCTATAAATTATGAAGATAAATGTTATCATTGTGACATGAAAGATTATTAGTCTCGTACTTTTCGTGCGACAAAACATCTTATTGATCTTTATTAGACATCTATTGAGAAAAAAAGGCAAAACTGCTGAAGCAAATTTTACTATACAACAGTCTCTTCATAATGATGATGATGATGATGATGATGATGATGATGATACCAATTTTGAGGATGTTAATGTGATGTAACTCATTTAGATGTGGCTGATTTCTTTGAATATCTAGAAGGAAGAACTAATCATTTAATTGGTGATTGAAGTATCTAGAAAAATTAGAAGTTTACTTTTAGTATTTTTATTTTATATATTTTGCATTGTAATAGTAGTTAGCATTTTAAGTGTTTTTTATTATTTGAAATATTTAAATTTATAAATGTTTTATTATGCCCAGATGGATATTTCTCCATTTACTGGAAACAAAAGTAGCATTCAATATATATGTCTAATTGATAGTAGTACAACACACATCGTATTGAAAGATAGAAAATATTTCTCTTACCAGAAGAAGAAAGAAACAATTGTTAATACTATAAGTGGCAATGTAAAATTGATTGAAGGCTCCAAAAGAGCTAATATATTATTACCCGGATGAACAAATGTTGTTATTTATAAAGCATTATTTTCTTCAAAATCTTGAAGAAATTTATCATGTTTTAAATATATTCACCAAAATGGATATCAAATTGAAGCAACAGAAGAAAATGGCTTTGAGTATCTCTGTATTACTCATATTATTTTGAATAAGAAATATTTATTAGAAAAGTTACAATCTCTTTCACCTGACCTATATAGGACAAAAATCCATGCAATTATTGAAGTGCATTATTCAGTAAACTAGAAGTTTATTGATCCTGCTACATTTATCATTTAGCATGACCATTTCGGTCATCCAAGAGCTATTATGATGTGAAGGATAATTGAAAATATATATGCATGCCATCCTCTGAGAAGTTAAAAGATTTTGACATAAGATAAATTTTCATGTAATGCGTGTTCTCAAGGGAAATTGGTTATTAAACCATCACCAACAAAAGTGGAGTTTGAGTCTCCAGCATTTCTGGAAAGAATTCATGGCGATATATGTGGACCAACTATTTATCCACCATGCGGCCAATTTAGATACTTTATGATTTTAATTGATGCATCAACCCGATAGTCACATGTCAGTTTATTATCAACTCCTAACTTGGCATTTGTGACATTGCTTGTGCAAATAATTTGCTTACGACCGCAATTTCCAGATTGTCCTATTAAAAGGATCCATCTAGTTAATGCTAGAGAATATTCCTCCCAAGCCTTTGATGTTTAGTGCATGTCGATTGGCATTACAATTGAACATCTAGTAGCTCATGTTAATAACAATCACTATCGCACTACAGACTTACTGAGATTAATTATAATCTCACACGAATTTTTCTAACCATGATTTTCACGGTAGCATATATATTTATCAAGACCGAGTGCAAAAGATCTTTTTGTAATAGATTAGATTTTGATACTCTATTTCTATCACTCTTCTTATGTTATGTAGTGGTTATACTTTGGTTAGCAAGGGTTACACTTGCAACTTTGTATTGGGATTTATTTAGATAGCAAATTCAATTTCCCACTTTGAGGTTAAATATTTAGTTTATCCTGTTATTTCTTTCTCATCATTTGTTATAAAGACCCCTGGTCTGAAAGGACAAGGCAACATTCTCTGGCCATTTAGGCCACTTAATAGGGGGTGTTACACAATCAAGATGGAAAGAATTTTCCCTCAATCCAAGAATATTATCTTGAAGCAAAATAGGAATTAATTAATAATAATGTAGCTACTAAAATAAAATACTTAGATTATAGCTACTTGGTAAGAATAAGGAAATAAAATTATTAAGCGAAATAAATTTTTAATCCATCCTTCATAAATAAATCTCCTCCCTAAACTATGTAATCCTACTTTCTAAATAAGGATGTGGCGGCCAAGATTGAGTGGGTCGGCCTAGAGAAAATAAAGCAAGAATAAGAAAAAAATAAACTTAATATTCACATCGATAGCATTCGAACCCTAGTTATCCATCTAAAATTCCAATTGTCTATCTAATGAACCACCACAATTCCTATGCCTTAACCATATGAATATTTTTATAAATCCATATTTTGAACCTAAACTTTGCTTATGATAATTTATCAACCCAAGATAAATCTATAGCCCAAAGACATAAACTAAATAGGTATCACAAGATACTAATGATTCCGTTAAGTTGCTCAATAAACACATATAAGACTAAAATTAATTAAGACCACATTCACCCATGAATGATGCAATACATGCTCCCAAACCATATTAGGGTGGGGTTTTACAAATATAGTGTAAATAAGTAACATCTTTCCATAATTCACACAAATTATATAAGCTTTAACATTTATAGAGCTATAAAAATAATCACATGATCCTTATTTGAAATTAAAAAGTTATTTTTGAAATTGAAAATAAATTAAAACTTTAGTTTATTGAGCACTAAGTATAAGAATGTAATTAGGAAAAGATAAATACATTTTTAATTTCACAAAATAACATATAATTGAAATAAAAGGATGTCTCAAAAAAATACACTTACTTGAAAAGCAGAGGAAGTATCAAATAACTTACCATTGCACTCATGATTTTTGGGAATTTTAAATTCCTATTGCTGTAGCAAAAAAATTATAATATTATATGTCACCAAATCATTGAGAGCCAATTGGATCAAGAAATAGAGAAATGTAAATATTTAATAATTGACAATGTTGCAAATATCAATATTGACTCCTAACTTGCAAAGCTTTTCAAACATTGCAAATATGTTTTAATAATGTTTAAAGTAATTGTCAACGTATTTACAAGTTTAAGATTGCTCCGAGCATGAAACATGTGGATTGATATCTTTAATCTTCTATCAGAGTTCAACTTTAGTTAACGATTACTCACACGATAAGAGTAATATAAATTATTAGTTGAATACAAATTATATTTTCTAACAACAACAATAACAAAACAACAACAATAATAATAATAATAACTTCAGTCTTTTTTTTTTTTCAACAACTTTGCGATAATGCTGATTAAAAATTCAAAAGTCAAAGGAAGAGACAGTGGCATTGGCAAAATGGTCACATCTTCAACACAAGAATACTAAAATAGTAGTTTCTTGCCTGTGCAAAATAAAGAAATAGTTAAGTTTGCACCAACCCCACCTGATTGGAATTGATGAAATATTAAAATAGCGGCCATTAGTACCATTCACCGGAAGGAAGTCTTATTGGCACCACTTTGACTAGGGGTTTAGATACATCAACTTCCACAAGAACACGGGCATAGGACAAACGATCAAATGTCGCTGTGAGCATATCAGTCATAATTGGGATACCAATAGCAGAGGCAATTTTACTAAGAGATTTCATGTTCCACAAATGCGAACTAATTTAAGGAGGCATGTCCAATTTGGAGCAAATAAGTCGGTCTCTACTACTGGAAAGGATAGTGGTCCTGCAGAAATCCCAATGACTATGGTGAATGCAGGTAATGCTACCATACAAGCTACTCTATTTATTCGGTCAGTCTGGAAGAAATATGCCCAAAGTAGTGTTGACTTGATTGGTGCCAAACAGGCACTAATTAGGCCATCATGAGAGTCGCTTCATGGAATATTCGAGGGTTCAACAGGACCCTCAAGCAGCACGGGGTTCGAGAATTCATCTCAAAACATCGTGTGGACGTCATCGGATTACTAGAAACTAAGCTAACGGTTGATGGGTTGGATAGTATCCTTCAACACAAGTTATGTAATTGGTCGGTTTTACATAACATGGTGGAAACTGATGGGGGTAGAATAGTCATTCTCTGGAATGGGGCAAAGGTGGATGTGAACTTACTCCATTGCTTGCCTCAGGCTATCATGGTTCGCATCACAAAGTAAGATTTCTCATGTTACTTTTTTCTTTTCTTTCGTCTATGCTTACAATTATGTTGTAGCAAGAAGGACTTTATGGAATGAGATTGAGCACTTATCTTCCACGTTATCGGAGGCTTGGAACCTTATGGGTGATTTTAATACGTATTTACATGTGGATGATAAACTCAGTGGTACTATGCCTACTTCATATGAAATTAGGGACTTTGCCTCATTATGTGCTGATACTGGTCTGGAGGACCTTCCCTATGTCGGCCCACGATTTACTTGGACTAATTCTAAGGTGTGGTCAAAACTTGATCGAGTCATGGGTAATGATGCTTGGTTCCAATGCCCTGTCCAAGCATCGGTGGAATTCCTTCCTATTGGTTTTCTTTCGGATCATAGCCCTATCATTTGGTCAGCTGTTGACAACATCGGGGGCTCTGTTCGTCCATTTAGATTTCTTAATTTTTGGGCCGACCATGACTCATTTCACAATATTGTCAAGGGAGTATGGGATCGTACGTTCACGGGATTTCACCAGTTCTCTCTTTGCCATCGGTTGAAAGAGCTAAAGCGGGACTTCCAGAGATTAAACAGACTGGAATTCTCTCACCTGTCTGGTCGTGTTGAACAAGCAAACCTAGTTGTTCTGAATGCCCAACAAGCACTTCTTGACAATCCTGTGGATCAGAATCTTATTGCATAGTTCAAGGAGTGTAAACGATTTGCATGGTATCTTGCGGAGGCAGAAATGAAGTTCTACCAACAACTTGCAAAAGGTAAGTATGTTGCTCAAGCTGACAAGAATACTCGTTGCTTCTCAACATTGTCAAACGGAATAAAAAAAGAGCTTCATCACTTCTATTCTCAAGGAAGATGGCCTCATGACTGATAGTCCTATGGCGCTTGCTGATGAATTTGTGGAATACTTCCGAAACCTGCTGGGAACTAAAGTATGCTGCCAGGAAATCAATGTGGACTATGTTCGGGCTGGGCCAATGGTTCCTCATGATCTAATGGATGTCTTGATTAAAGATGTCACTATCCAGGATATTAAATTAGCCTTGTGGGATATTGATGACTATAAAGCTCCGGGTCCAGATGGTTATTCTGCTTTATTTTGCAAGAAATCTTGGGATATTGTTGGACAGAATTTATGTGATACTATTTCAGAATTCTTCACATCTAGCAGACTATTAAAGCAAATCAACTATTCTATTATTACTTTGGTCCCCAAATTTGATCATGCAGATAAGGTGGGTGATTTTAGGCCAATTTCGTGCTGCAACGTGGTGTATAAGATTATCTCAAAAATTTTGGCAGAAAGACTTAAGTTGGTTGTTCCGCACCTTGTAGACATCTCGCAGACTGTTTTCATCCATGGTAGACTCATGATTGATACTACCCTTCTGGTTCAGGAGCTTATGCGTGCGTATAGTAGGACAAGAGTCTCTCCTAGGTGTTCAATCAAAGTGGACCTTAAGAAAGCCTATGACTCTATTAATTGGGACTTCCTACTGGCTCTATTTACAGAAATTGGGTTCCCACATATCTTTGTGAACTGGATTGAGCAGTGTGTGACTACTACTTCTTTCTCTATCTCTATAAATGGGACTATGCAGGGTTTCTTTAGAGGTGCTAAAGGTCTACGACAAGGGGATCCGATCTCTCCTTTGCTATTTGTCATTTGCTTGGAATATTTCTCACGTGTTGTTAAAGTGCACACACTTGGGACTACATTCAGATACCATCCTAAGTGTGAGGCACTTAGAATTACTCACCTTGCTTTTGCAGATGACCTAATGTTGTTTGCTAAGGGACACTGTTCTTCTATCCGAACTCTACTTGACTGTCTGGAAGTATTTAAAAGGTGCTCGGGGCTTGAAATTAACAAGGATAAGTCAAACATTTATTTTGCTGGGATTCAAAGATCTACATAGGAGAGTATCCTGGATGACATGAGCATTCCTATTGGGGAACTTCCTTTTCACTACCTTGGCATACCAATTAGTAATGGTAAGATTAGACTAACCTTCTACAAACCATTGCTTGATAGGATTGGCTCTTACATTGGGAGATGGTCTGCGCGGGCTCTTTCCTATGCAGGACGACTCCAATTGATCCGGTCTATGCTTCAAGGTGTTGAATGTTTCTGGTTGTCCATTCTTCCTACTCCGTCAGCTGTGATTTGCCAGCTAGATAGGATGGCTAGGGATTTTCTGTGGAACTCAAAACATGCATTGGTTGCCTGGAAAGATATTTGCCTACCCAAGACTGAAGGCGGACTTGGTTTGCGAAATCTACAAGCTTGGAACGGGGCCCTATTGTCTAGAATCATTTGGGACGTACAAGCAGAGAAACAGTCCTTGTGGGTCAAGTGGTTGGATCACTACTATATGAAGGGCAGATCCGTTTGGGAGATTGACCACCATTGGAGTCATTCCTCTCTGCTTCGTAGAATCCTCTCTATCAGAGATGAAATATTGGACAAGGAACAAGATAGTCATAGTGCAGCTAACCTTCTTCACACTTGGGCTATGGGTACTAGCTCGTTCACTTCTCAAGCTTATGAATATCTGAGGCCAACTTCATTCAGGGTATATTGGGCTAATACTATTTGGAAACAGGGTTTAACCCTAAAGCA
Organism: Voacanga thouarsii; assembly: GCA_026120185.1. Lineage (NCBI taxonomy): Eukaryota > Viridiplantae > Streptophyta > Magnoliopsida > Gentianales > Apocynaceae > Voacanga > Voacanga thouarsii. The sequence continues at coordinate 9,475 of JANUWF010002951.1, read as the reverse complement.
CTCATTCATTCTTTGGTTGTGTGCTAGGGGAAGGCTGAAGACCAAAGATGTACTTGTGTTCCGGCTTGATGACATGTCATGTCCACTCGTGTAAGTCACAACTGGAAACGATTAACTACTTATTTTTCAGGTGCCCCATTTCTACTATGATTTGGAGGGAAATTAGAAGGTGGCTAGGATTACCCCTAGTAATGAATATGGCTAGTGCATGCCTGAAGTGGTACAAGTGTGCCAACCGTGGGTCCTCATGGTTAGCTAAGGCAAAGGCTACTACTATGGCAGCCACTTTCTACTTCATCTGGAAGGCTCGTAACAAGGCTGTTTTTGAGGGGGAAGTGTGCCAAGCGTTGGATATTGTCAAGAGGGTAAAAACACATGCGTACACTGTTATTTTTACTTTGTACCCTAATGTTTTGACTAATTTTGAGAATTGTAGTCATACTCGCTAGCAATTAGTCTCTTTGACTATGGACTAGTGAGCAACCATGTAAATATCTTTTGATCAATATTAATCATTTTACATTTTGATCCAAAAAATAATAATAATAACTTCAGTCTTTTTTTTTTCCAACAACTTTGCGATAATGCTGATTAAAAATTCAAAAGTCAAAGGAAGAGACAGTGGCATTGGCAAAATGGTCACATCTTGAACACAAGAATACTAAAATAGTAGTTTCTTGCCTGTGCAAAATAAAGAAATATATAGTCAAGTTTGCGCCAACCCCGGCCTGATTGGAATAGATGAAATATTAAAATAGCGGCCATTAGTACCATTCGCAAATTTAAAATTGCGTTTTCAACAGTATAAATACAGAAGATTTCTGGGCAATTGAAAACACCAACTCACTTACAAGACTCAAAAGGTTTCTCTCAGCACAAGTGTCCTATATGGATAAGCTCGTTTGCTTCCTTCGCGGGTCAGACTTCTGCTTCGATTTTTCTCTTTCTTGTGTTATAGTTAATGTCAAAATTGAGTGATCTCACGTCTTTTTAGTAGTTAAGTTTTTTTTAGAGTAGTATGTACTGAAATTAATGACTGACATTAGTGGTGTTTTGCAGTTTCGGAGGCTTATAATATGGTGGGAGAAAATGAATTACTTGAATTTGAAATGCCACGGAAAATGCTTCCATCTATTGAGCTAATAACCACCATAATTCAACTGCCTGAGAACGCTGAAAACGCCTGTACTCCCTTCGGACACGTCTGCGGTCCTGGCCATCCTCGGTGTTGTCCAGGGACCCGTTGCACACAGCTTGATGTTAAGAAGTGTGCCTGAAATTTTCAACTCTCCAAAGGTACTCAAGATGTTTTGCTGGAGTACAGTAAATAAAATCCAGCCACGTCTAATGTCCATTTGATGTATGCTTTCTTTGTTATGTTTGTTATGTGGTTTGAATAATTTACAAACTATTTTTATTGGCTGTGTGCCCAATAAAATCATTTTATTTCAAATCCTCAGCAGAAAGCATCTAACCCTCTTCCTTTTATATATTTGTCTACAATCCAAACCCGCTCGGACAGAGGTTTCAAAACATCTACCTACGGCTGTGCTTTGAAATTTGAAAGTATTCTGTGACATTTCTAAATTAAAAGCTTATTCAATATAATTCCGTATCAAGAATATTTTGCTAAGACTAATTAAATTTTCAAATCTTCTCTTTTTAAAAAAAAAAATTCTATAAGCACACTCTTATTTTTTATTTAACATATTATTGACTAAAGGATTTAAGAAGATAGATGACCATATATTTAGTTTTTGAATAAAAATATCAAACTCTAACTAAAATAAACAGAAAATTATCGATGAACTAAAAATAATTTTTGGATCCCTGCACAAATCTCTTGCTTTATGTACTTATTTTTTAATATGAATAAACATTCTACCACCTTTTCCTGGTTTTGAAAAATAAAAAAGATGAACTAAAAATAAAACAAAATTAGAAGATTAGGGAATAATAAAAAAATAATATCAATAGTGTAACACCCCACTACATACATAGTCTAAACAGGTTAGGATGTCGCCTGTTATGTAAATTTTGGATGGAAAAAATTATTAATTTTAAATGCATCCCTTAGCCAAGTTTTAATTAAAACATTAATCCCAAAATACACATACGAGCAAGTATACTCATCGCAACTATAGTATAGGGAATTAACGAGTATCAATCCTCAAAGGAACAAATACAAAGTAATCACTTTTCATTCATTATTTAACCGACCCAAATAAAGTGATAAAGTCATAAAGAGAAAAATAAAGAAAAATATATACAATTCAAGGATGAAAGAATGTGTAATTAGACAAATATTCTTGAAAACATGACTATGAACTACTTAGCAATTATCACTTATAATTATTATGTTGGTATCATGATGGAATAAATTAGAACCACTTCGTTTGCAATCCATGATTCCCTATTTTCTAAGTAACTTAATGGATATATTCTATCTCACCAATCTTACTCAAAATATGTATTAAAATCAATCCAAATATAAATTCTTATATTCTAGGTGATTTAAAACATGAAATTAGTCAATGAATTTATATTCTAGCAATCATCAACCAACCTTTAATTGCCAAGTTCTTAACAATTTACCCCTTTTTCAAGTATGTTAAAAGATAACAAATATTAAATTAATTAATTGAAATCATTATCAACCCCTTTTTTCAAGCAAGTTAACAAAAAGACTCAATCAATCAACTTCATAAGAAAAACAATTAATCAAATAACAAGGCAAATAATAAATTGATAAAAAAGAATAAATTAACTCAATAACTCATGAATCCCGAAATAATGATGAATTACAATAACAACATTGAATCCATCATTGTTTAAGAAAAAAAAAACAAAAGTAAAAGAAAGGAAAGAATCCAAGGAGCTAATGCTAAAATCGTTGAATTTGCACAAGTTGCACAATTTAGGAGGGTTAATTCTTTCAATTATTTTCATGTACAAAGTATGAATCCAAGGAGCTAATGCTAAAATCATTTATTGAAGGGGAATTCATCACTCAAAGGTGCATTGATTTAAGAAGGTTCGCAAATGAGGAAGAATGGGGCCTGTCTATGAGTTCTTTCCAAAACCCTTGTTTTCTTTTTCTCTTTAAACAGTAATGAGATTAATGTTTTAACTGTAAGTAAGTATTAATTTCTCGATTTGTGATAATGAATTAGTTTATTATTTTGTTTAATTAATTATTCTTCTTGATATTTGATTACTTGTTGTTAATGGTGAATTGATAAGATTGGACCATTCTTCTAATTAACTTGTGAAAGAGGTTAGGAGATAGTCTTTATTACTAAATTCTTGGTTTATTTTCTTAACTAACTCGAGAGAGAGGTTAAGTGAGATTAAGTAATCAAAAGTTGTTAATTTCACCTAAATATAGAGGAATTAATGATTTCATGCCATTGTCACCTGGAGATAGGGTTAATAGTCAAGGATTGTGTTTTATACATCTTTTTGGTTGTTTAAGTGAGATAGAGATGACCATTAAAATTTACTAAGAGATCGTGAAACCATAACTCAAGAGAGAGTGAATTCTACATTAAACTCCTTCATTGTATTTATTTATATTTTTTTTATCAAAATGTAAAATGATTAATATTGATCAAAAGATATTTACATGGTTGCTCACTAGTCCATAGTCCAAGAGACTAATTGCTAGAGGATATGTCAACAATTCTCAAATCTAGTCAAAACATTAGGGTACAAAGTAAAAATAACAGTGTACACATGTGTTTTAATCCTCTTGACATATATCCAATACTTGGCAAACTTCCCCCTCGAAAACAGCTTTGTTACAAGCCTTCCAGATGAAGTAGAAAGTAGCTGCCATAGCAGTAGCCTTAGCCTTAGCTAACCACGAAGACCTACGGTTGGCACGCTTGTACCACTTAAGGCACGCGCTGGACGTATTCATTGTTTGATGAAATCCTAGCCACCTTTTATTTTCCCTCCAAATCATAGCAAAGATGGGACACCTAAAAAATAAATGGTTAGTCATTTCCAACTGTGCCTTACACAGTGGACATGACATGTCATCAAGCCGGAACACAAGTACATCTATGGTCTTCAACCTTCCCCTAGCACACAACCAAAGAATGAATGAGTGCTTAGGGGTTAGACCCTGTTTCCAAACAGTATTAGCCCAATATACCCTGAATGTAGTTGGCCTTAGATATTCATAAGCTTGAGAAGTGAACGAATTAGTACCCATAGACCAAGAGTGAAGAAGGTCTGCCGCACTATGAGTATCCTGTTCCCTTTCCATTATTACGTCTCTGATTGAGAGAAGACTACGAAGCAGAGGGGAATGGCTCCGATGATGGTCAACCTCCCAAACTGATCTTCCCTTCATATAGTAGTAGTCCAACCACTTGACCCACAAGGATTGTTTCTCTGCTTGTACAGCCCAAATGATTCTAGACAATAATGCCCCGTTCCAAGCTTGTAAATTTTGCAAACCAAGTCCGCCTTCAGTCTTGGGCAGACAAATATCTTTCCAGGCAACCAATGCATTTTTTGAGTTCCACAGAAAATCCCTAGCCATCCTATCTAGCTGGCAAATCACAGCAGACGGAGTAGGAAGAATGGACAACCAGAAACACTCAATGCCTTGAAGAATAGACTAGATCAATTGGAGTCTTCCTGCAAAAGAGAAAGAACATGCAGACCATCTCCCAATGTAAGAGCCAATTCTATCAAGCAATGGTTTGTAGAAGGTAAGTCTAATTTTACCATTACTGATTGGTAAGCCAAGGTAGCGAAAAGGAAGTTCCCCAATAGGAATGCCCGTGTCATCCAGGATACTCTCCTGTGTATCCCTCCGGATCCCAGCAAGATTAATATTTGACTTATCCTTGTTAATTTCAAGGCCCGAGCACCTCTTAAATACTTCCAGGCAGTCAAAGAGAGTACGGACAGAAGAACAATCTCCCTTAGCAAACAACATAAGGTCATCTGCAAAAGCAAGGTGAGTAATTCTTAATGCCTCACACTTGGGATGGTATCTGAATGGAGTCCCAAGTGTGTGCACTTTAACAACTCATGAGAAATATTCCAAGGAAATGACAAACAGCAAAGGAGAGATCAGATCCCCTTGTCTCAGACCTTTAGCACCCCTAAAGAAACCATGCACAATCCCATTTATAGCAATAGAGAAGGAAGTAGTGGTCACACACTGCTCAATCCAGTTCACGAAGATATGCAGGAACCTAATTTCTGTAAGTAATTCCAGTAGGAAATCCCAGTTAACTGAATCATAAGCCTTCTTAAGGTCCACTTTAATCGTACATCTAGGAGATACTCTAGTCCTACTATACTCACGCATAAGCTCCTGAACCAGGAGGATATTATCAGTCATTAGTCTATCTTAGATGAAAGCAGTCTGGGAGATGTGAACAAGGTGCAGAACAACCAACTTGAGTCTTTCCGCCAAAATTTTTGAGATAATCTTGTACACCACATTGCAACAAGAAATTGGCCGAAAATCACCCACCCTCTCTGCATGTTCAGATTTGGGGACCAATGTAATAATAGAATGGTTGATTTGCTTTAATAATCTGCCAGATGTGAAGAATTCCGAAACAGCATCACATAAATTCTGTCCAACAGTATCCCAAGCTTTCTTGAAAAAAAAAATGTAGAATAACCATCTGGACCCGGAGCTTTGCAGTCACCAATATCCCATAGGGCCAATTTAATATCGTGAATAGTGACATCTTTAATTAAGACATCCTTTAGGTCATGAGGAACCATTGGCCCAGCACGAACATAGCCCACATTGATTTCCTGGTAGCATACCTTAGTACCCAGCAGGTTACGGAAGTATTCCACAAATTCATCAGCAAGAGCCTTAGGACTATCAGTCATGTAGCCATCTTCCTTGAGAATAGAAGCAATGAAGCTCTTTTTTTTATTCCGTTTGACAATGTTGAAGAAGTAACGAGTATTCTTGTCGGCTTGAGCAACATACTTACCTTTTGCAAGTTGTTGGTAGAACTTCATTTCTGCCTCTGCAAGATACCATGCAGTCCGTTTACACTCCTTGAACTGTGCAACAAGATTCTGATCCATGGGGTTTTCAAGTAATGACTGTTGGGCATTAATAATAGCTAAGTTTGCTTGTTCAACACGACCAGACAGGTGAGAGAATTCCAGTCTGTTTAATCTTCGGAAGTCCCGCTTTATCTCTTTCAACCAACTACAGAGAGTGAACTGATGAAATCCCGTGAACGTACGATCCCATACTCCCTTAACAATATTGTGAAATGAGTCATGGTCAGCCCAAAAATTAAGAAACCTAAATGGACGAATAGATCCCCCGTTATTGTCAACAACTGACCAAATGACAGGACTATGATCAGAAAGAAACCCAATAGGAAGGAATTTTGGAACCAAGCATCATTACCCATGACTCGATCAAGTTTTGACCACACCTTAGAATTAGTCCAAGTATATCGCGGGCCGACATAAGGAAGGTCCTCTTGACCAGTATCAGCACATAATGAGGCAAAGTCCCTAATTTCATATGAAGTTGGCATGGTACCACTGAGTTTATCATCCACATGTAAATAAGTATTAAAATCACCCATAAGGATCCATGGCTCCGATAACGTAGAAGATAAGTGCTCAATCTCATTCCACAAAGTCTTTCTTGCCACAATAGAATTGTAAGCATAGACGAAAGAAAAGAAATAAGTAACCTGAGAAATCTTACATGTGATGCGAACCGTGATAGCCTGAGGCGAGAAATGGACAAGGTTCACATCCACCTTTGCCCCATTCCAGAAAATGACTATTCTACCCCCATCATCTTCAACCATGTTATGTAAAACCGACCAATTATAGAAGTTTTGTTGAAGGATATTATCTAGCCCATCAACCGTCAACTTTGTTTCCAGCAAACCTATGACATCCACACGATGTTTTGAGATGAATTCTCGAACCCCGTGCTGCTTGAGGGTCCTATTGAACCCTCGAATATTCCATGAAGCAATTCTCATGATGGCCTAATTAGTGCCTGTTTGGCACCAATCAAGTCAACACTACTTTGAGCATATTTCTTCCATACTGACCGAATAAATTACGTAGCGTGTACGGTAGCTTCACCTGCATTCACCATAGCCGTAGGGATTTCTTCAGGACTACGATCCTTTCCAGTAGTAGAGACCGACTTATTTACTCCAAATTGGACATACCTCCCTGAATTTGATCTCATTTGTGGACGTCCTATACGCCTTGTCCTCGACCTTCCCCTTGCATCCCTAAACTGTCCTCGTTGCCCAATTGATGTTGATGGATCATCTTTGGCTCTAGTGTCCCCCATCATTGTCTCTACACAACCTTCAGCCACAGAAGGAGTGTTGTGCCTTTGTACGTCACCATTACTTTGGACAGGCTCTTTTCCCTTGTTAAGACGAGTCTACCTTGATTGAGCGGGAGAAGCTGATCTCATCTCCTTTCCGACCGGTGCAGACAAGGGCCTTGGCCTATTCTTTATCTATTTGTTAGTCTGGTCACCACTAGGTTTCAGGAGCTGTTCCCTCTTCTTCATTTTTCCCCCATACAAGCCTCTGTGACATGGCCAAATTTGCAGCAAAAATTACAATAAGATGGTTCAAACTCGAACCTGACAGTTTGCTGTTTGATCTTGTCGGAAGGCAGTCTTATTGGCACCTCTTTCACTAGGGGTTTAGATACATCAACTTCCACTAGAACACGGGCATAGGACAAACGATCCAATGTCACTGTGAGCATATCAGTCATAATTGGTATACCAATAGCAGAGGCAATTTTACTAAGAGACTTCATGTTCCAACAACCAAGAGGCAATGTTGGGAAAGTGACCCAAATAGGCATTATACTTACCTCTTCCAATGAAAAATCAAATTTCGCAGGCATCTCCTTTAGCATGAGTGATCTTCCAAATACTGCATAAAGCCCTCCACGAAGAACTTTCTGTCTGTCAGCATCCGAGGTAAACCAGAAGATCAGCCATCCAGAGGCATGTGAGTGCACCTTAGACAGAACACCCCAATGTTTAGTGAGTTCCATGACTGCCTTCATTCCCGGGAATCTTCCCGCAAACATCCCTATTAGACATGAACCCAGCTTGCCTACAGTATCCTCAAAGTCCAGTGCATCAATATCAATAAAATTTCCGAAGCTGGGAATGTGACTTAACTTCATTCCATTAGACTGCTCCCTGCTCCCTTTCACAACATTAGCCCAAGACCGAATTGTTTGATTGGAATCCACAGGGATGGTAAAGGGATGGGACTTCATATGGGAATAGAGTGTTCCCCACACATGGAACATGAGGGACAGAAGAGTCCGGGTTAGTAGATGGAGACTTGCTCCTCACTGGCGAGCATTGCAGACTAACCTCACCCGGGTTATTATGTTCTGTAATGAACTGGGCAGTTGGGGAATGCATGCTCCCAACATCTAGGCCCACTAAGGAGGCCACTACGTTAGGTACTGGAGCTGGCAATTGAGGCAGCTAAATAATGAGAGTGGGTGATTGAGGAGGAGTGGGGTCAGGGATCAAGGTTGTCTCGGGTATAGTTAGTGTTGATGGGTTTTGATTGGCCATGATCACGTCTGGGACAGAGGGAAACCGGTGTTCAATCTAGGGAGAGGAGAGGTATGTCTGGGTGTGGAAGATGACAACACCCCAGAAGAGGTTCTCCGTCCTCTAGTCTGGACCATTAGGTCCAGGCCATCAGACAAAGCAACAGGCGTAAAAAACAAGCAGTTGGAGTAGGTATATGAAAAGAAAAAAACAGCAGCGTGGGAGTGGAGTAGGTAGGGGACTTGTCTGGATAGGTGGGGTAGGAGGTTGACTGACAGTTGGAGTAGTTAGTATCTGGGAAAGTGAAATTTAAATTGGAGCCTAGTGCGGAAGGAATACTTCAGGCCGAGCCTGCAGGATTCAACAATTGACAAACTGGTTTTTGAAGGAAGAATCTAGCTAAAACAGATCAAATACACCGGATGCCAGGAATAGAAGCATGGACAAAGTAACTGGAATAAGAACAACTCAATATGAACCTAACCTCTAGACAGAAAACAGCTTCACACCCTTACAACTCAATTAACTACATACGGAGGTTAACAGAATGCTTGATAGATTAGCCAGACCAAGGCCGATAAAAAAACCAGGAAAATGCAAAAGAATATAAAGTTGGAACGCCGGATAGCAATAGGGAAAAGCATCACAGACAGAAACTTATGCAGAAAACCCTAGCACTGCAGAACCCCGGGACAACCAGGCTCCAGGAACCAAAACTGAAATCAAGATCAGACATACCAAGGGCAACTGGATGCAGCTGTAGATACAGAACCACACCTCACAATATCACAAAAGAAAAACAACTGAACGGATAGAATCAAGACTGACCAGCTGGGGACCTTGCATTAACAACAAAGCTTGAAGACCTATCATTGGTAGCAAGGAAGATGAGAGTCG